>WSFP011405443.1:0-25613 GCA_009831015.1 Picea engelmannii | reverse complement strand
GATATGATTATCCCAGAGATGGCCTGATTAGCCCATTCCAAATATAGAACTTTAACAGGTGCATCCCAAATCATTTTACTCAAATAATCACCTGAGATTAGGTGTGTACAGAGGCCTAAATCTGGGCTCAAATTAAATCAAACACGCCCAAAAAGAAAAGAAAACAACTCACCCACAGAGGATTGGAGCGTAGACTCAGTAGTTGATATGTAAAATCATTCCATGACAGATATATCAACCTTTGGAGAGCTCCAATCCTCTTCAATTCCAACTCCGTTCTCTTCAATCGAAACCTGAAACTGCCCAATAAGACAAAACAATGGCAAGCAGGGTAAACAAAAGTGGACGGTGGCTTAATTACAGCCTTACAAATAAATCTACCATGTGTACCCCACTATTTAATAAAATACTCTTCCACCACTAAGAAATTGATGTCGTGGAGTTTTATTTGGTTTTCCGGGTTTTCCGTTCAACAGAATCGTCATAACATCAATTATTGACCGCATCGAAAAACCCAAACAGCACAGGGCATTTACACAAGCAATTAAATGGCATCATAAAGGTCGGTCGGGATTCCCGTCATTGAACGGAGAACCAGAGGAGTAAAAAATTACCTGTAAAATGGCGGAAATGGGTAAAACTTGGCTGTCATGGACTCCTCTCGCCGGTTTCCTGACCGAAATGGGTTAACTTGGCTGTCGTGGACTCCTCTCGCCGGTTTCCTGGAGCCTTCAATTATCTCGTGGGAGATTTGGAATGGTCTGAGGCAAGATTTTATGCGTAAAACCCAATATGTATTATTGTAAACAACGATAAATAAATTAATTATATTATTGTAAACAACGTTAATTATTTGTATTATTCTATGAAGAAAACCGAATGTGTCACGTAACCTGTAGCGTTAACAATTTAAAATAAAATAAAAATATTAAATATATATATATAGGTTGAACGGTTTAATGTGTAGAAATATGTATATATATTTACTTAATCAAATTATTATTAAATATATCAATTAGGTGTTTGGCTTGGCAGTGATCTTAAAAATGGATTATTCTTATTATTATTATATATCCTCTGAAATGGGTTTAGCTCGAAGTTATGGAATTAAGTGATATGTTGAGTTCACTATGAGTATATTGTTATAATGGTTTTGAGTCCTTATTGTTGATGGCCTTGTGCCTTAAAGAATCTAGGGTTTACCCTAAGTACCATCCTTGAAATGAGGGGAAGTACCCCCAGCGTTCCTTTGAATGTAAGAAAACAGGATAATAGCTCAAGACCCATAAATATATCCTCTTATTTTAAGTGTGATAAGATTTTCCTTAAATAATGATGATTAACTAATTTTTTCCTTAAATAATGGTAATGAATTACTAATAACAATCCATAATATATACCCTCACTCCGTATTAATAACTAAATTATAATAAATTTTACTACCTTAACTATATATAAACAATAATCTCCATATTAACAATTAAATTATAATAAATTTTACTACTTACCTATATATAAACAATAATAAATAAAATTAAAATAAATTCCCAACCCTCATTTTTATATATTTTATTACATATAATTTTATATGAACGAGATCTAAGTCGAAATTTTGGGAAGTGTCTCCATCATGATGGGAGGTGTGTCAATCATGTTCTCTATATTCCGGAGGTATCTTGATCATGTTTTGGATCTTTTTATGCGAATTAATGGCATCCCACTACCTCTTAAATAGAGTGTCATAACATGTTTTGTTTTTTTTGGTCCTTGTTATTATGTTTTTTAAATAAATAAATTTAATTTTTATTAAATTATTTATGAGATAATTTGAAAAATTAAAATTTATATGTTATATGTTATTAGTTAGTGATGGTTAATGGTCGGATTTAAGCTATAGATTTGAGTGGGCCTAATGATTAAGAATATGTGTTTCCTCCTATAAGGTCACAGGTTTAAATCCAGAGGGGGTAGGGTATGTACACCTTCGTAGACTTTTCCAGTGAAATTGTTGCACAAGAGGGGAGGTCCCTTGTCCCACAAACAAAGGGTCCCATACACCAATTTGGTGTCTAGCTTGATCATGACCTTAAAATTAGATTATTATTATTATTATTAGTTAACTAGTTCATGCATTTTTTACTTTACATCAAGGATTACTTTGTTCATCTACTTTCAACAAATATGCATTTTGTCTACATCATTTTATACTCAATTTTGTTATAGCATTTACTATATCTTTTTAAATATTGATTCTCTATGTGTGATATCAACATGTGTGCATTGGTTCTTAGTTGTGTTATTACATGTATTTAATGCTATGGGTTGTTAAGTTTGAAGTGCTTTTACACTTTAATTTTCCCTCTAGGTATGGTCAATTTTTCCTCTCGACCACTTGAGATAGACATATGGGTTGTTAAGTTTAAAGTGTCTTTATACTTTAATTTTCCCTCTAGGTATGGTCAATTTTTCCTCTCAACCACTTGAGATAGACCCAATTGACACAACAGAATAAACTTTTGCTTTCAATAGAACATAATATTTGACATTTGAACCTAATATTTGACATTTGTGTTATAGACGAAGAAGAAGAGGAAAAAAAGGAGGTGGACATGGCACTAAAATGGTAAATTGCTATCAATGTTAGTACAAGAGTGAGTCAATATGTTATTCCATCAACCGAGGCAACTTGCACATGAATCCAATGTCTCAACTGGTAAAGCTTTTGGCACATGTATTGCTTTGTCAATCATCTATGTCTCTTAGTTGTTTTCATTGTCGTTATGTATGTGGGATTATTCACAACACATGCACCCAATGTCGACATTAATTCGAAATTTTAAAACAACACTATTAATGTGAAATAAAATCTCAACATACAAATATTTAAAATTGTTTAGCATTCTTATGAATATTTGCATTTTCGTATTTACCTAGATAATGAGGTAGTAAGACAACAAAAAAATCACATTTAATATCAAGTATTCTTATGAAATTTGATAAGATTTATGTGTGTGTTTCTATCTCCTTGCATAAGGGAGTAGTAAGACAATCCCAAGGGTTAGCTCAATTGGATTTGATGCTAGGCATGTGTACTCTCCCCCGAAGTAGGGGAGGTCATAGATTCATCTCTCATGCTCCTTGGGGTTACAGTTTACCCTACTTACCATCTATGAATCATGGAGAAGTATTTGGAAGGTTTTCCACAAAACTTTGTTCCACCAAAAAAGAAAAGAAAAACACAATAAAACAAAAACTCTTATCTAAATAATGAAATAATAAAACAAAAAATATTTAATATCATATTTACTCACATTTATATATTTTTTTCTATTTTCCTCTATCACGAAAACCCATATAACATTACATCCAAAAATATTTAATAACTTTTTTAAACTAAATGAACTTTGTACCGAAAAGATAATTCATTTAAAATTTACATATTAACTTCAAAATATAAATCTATTTAAACAAAAAATAATTTCTCATAAACATTTTAATAACAATTTTATTATTAAACTTCATTACCCAAAAATCCCTTTTGACAACGGTATCTTTTTTGTTTTAAATGTGTAGTCGGAGATTATAAAAAAAATCATGTCATATATATAATTTTATATAAAAAATCATGTTTTATTTATACAAGTTTATAAAAACATTTTGTCTCAGTAAAAGATTAAATTCCAATTGCATTAATAAAAAAATCTAACAATTTTATTACTAAACTTCATTACCCAAAAATCCCTTTTTACAACAGAATCTTTTTTGTTTTAAATGTGTAGTCGGAGATTATAAAAAAAATTATGTCACTCTATGTATAATTTTATATAAAAAAATCATGTTTTATTTATACAAGTTTATAAAAACATTTTGTCTGAGTAAAAGATTAAATTGCAATGGGAATAATAATTTTTTTTATATGGATTAAAGTTAAATATTATTAAAAAACATATGATGTTATTGGAGGTAGTCTCGAATACCTAAAACTATTTTATTGATTTTGGTGTAAAACTTCAAAGTGTGTTTGATTGGTTGAGAATTTGTCTTCCTCTAATGCAAGGAAACACTTTAAGATCTCAAGATTAAAAGACATTTGGAAAGAGTGAAAATTTACCTCTTTATGGACCACTAACTAGTTATTTTAGGTGACATGGTTTTCTTTCAATACTGATGATAAGTCAACTATTATTTATAGATAGAAACAAATGATGGTTATACTCATTACGGATTGACTACTAAATTATAATAAGATTTTTTCCCTTCCCAAAAAAACTCTCTTAAAAAAAATTAAAACTTTTATATATATATTCCTCTATCAAAATTAAATAGGAATCATTTTATTAAAAAACTTGTTTAATTCTCAACTTCCTTTCAAAGCCTTTGGGAACAACATTGAGTCAAGTAAATAAATTATTCCATAACTATGAAAAGGTTTCAGTGGGGCTAAATAACTCATTTGTGCCACCAAATTATTTGTAGGACCAAGACAACAGGTTCTTTACTTAGAAGTATGGAAAAAATTAGATCCAAGGGTTTCAAAGAAAGCATGGTGACAGACACAAACAGTAATAAACTAATCAATAAATTTGAGGATGAGGAGCTTCTTCATGTAATGGAACATGGCCATTTACAAGATATGCACACTGAATATGACAAGACACGTACTGATCATTCCATATAAAATTAGGTGGGGCCACATCACAATCTTCCCAATATGACAAGTATTGATCATTCCATGTATGATTACATGGACCCATATCACACTGTTTCACAATATGAGGCAGGCATTGCTTCACAACCAAATAGGGTGCAAGGAGTAAGACATAAGAGGAGTGTTTGATTCCTTCAAGCAATGTCCCTCCTATGTGGGTGTAAATGAGTTTTAATTATAAATTTTTTAAGCATGTTAAAAAAATACAGGGGATTAGTTGTGGGATTAGTTGTTCCTCCTATGTGGGTGTAAATGAGTTTTAATTAAGAATTTTTTAAGCATGTTAAAAAAATACAGGGAATTAGTTGTGGTAGTTTTTTGGATGGTGGAAAGGAGGTAGCTTTTTTGGATGGTTGAAAGGTAAGTTTTGTACATATTTTTTTTTTCAATTTTTTTATTATGAGATTTTGGTTTATACATCTTAATGAGTGAAACTATTTAGGTTCAAATCTTTGATAAGATTTTGATCTATACACTTGGATGTGTGGGACTCTTTCACGAGTATATCTGTATAAGTTTTAATCTTTATTAAGTTATAATTTTTCTATTAGACACTTACTTGTGGAATGTTATATTAGATTAAAATTTATAATAATAACTAGTCAAATTTGAACTTTAACCTTATTCAAATAAACTTGACCAATTATTAATTTTCCTAAATCTTAAAAAAATTAAAAATGAAAAATTTGATTTTTTTTTTTTTTTGGGGTCAATTTCCACTATTCATCATTTATTATAAATTGGGATGTTAACTATTAATATACAATTTTTGACATAATTTAATAATTGTGATAATAATTTGTATCCTTCAATTTTTTTTATAAAACACACAGATTCCTTAGCACTTTAAAAGATATTAAACCATTTTCAAGTGCACAACATTATTTGAAATATTGTACTTACAAAATAGAAAATTAACCTTCATATAAGACACAAAAACATAGCGACAAACTTAATCCAGGAGAAATATTCCCCGAATCCACGGCGATTAAGGACCCTACTCTCGAAGTCTTACTATGTACTTAATGGGGACAATGCTCTATATATATATATAATAAAAAAAATTAATGCCCTTCGTACACATATATTTATTTAAGGGAAGATTGCCATATCTAATTTGAAATTTTTAGGTTAAAACTTTAAAGTATAAGGGTATTACTATATTAAATTTATTTGGTACTTTTAAAATATAAACTTGAGTGAGTAAATCATAATAATAGTAAAATAATTTTTCAATGGTTTTACATTTTATAAATTAAAATTTTATTAACAGATATAATTTAAAATTGTAATATGATAATTGTCACATTTCCATAGGATGCTTGCTTAAATTTTATGATCGTGCATTTTATGAGGGCATTTAAAATTGTAATATGATAATTGTCACATTCTCATAGGATGTTTGTTCAAATTTTACGATCGTGCATCTTCTAAGGGCGTGTAACACCGTGACGGCTCTCTCTTGGCTGCTTGGCAACACCAAGGATACTTCGTCCGAACTACGCCTCTTCACCTAGAGCATACCCACGGGTGAGTCACATTCCTACTCTAGTGCAACTCACTTGTATACTTAGATGATTTGTTAACAACTTAACACTTAGTCATTTAAGCATACATCCATGAACATGAGAAACCAAGAGAACACTTGTGAAACAAACCAAGAGACACACATATATAGTGCACGTGACACAAAATGTGTCTAACACCTAACTAAGTCTTATTATCGCGAAACAATTACAATATGAGCACTTCCACCTCGGTTTATAACTTAACAGAGTCACACGACTCGCCTCACCTCACCAAGAGACTCATACACATATTCGTCACACCAAGACTTGTCCGTCGTAACAACTTTCACAACTCATACGGTGCACCCCAAACATGTGCCCACCACAGACTCATTGTCTCTTCTCTGTCACAAGACTTCACATATACATGCAGTTCTATCTCATAGCTACCTCACCCATACCTATGACAAGACTTCTCCAAAATAAGCCCAAAGAAGGTCACCCCAACTCTATCCATAGAATCACCTCAAGGCAACACAAGTCCTCCCATGTGGAGGGACTTGACTCCTTAAGGGAGCTCGCGCCTCTTCGTACAAGTCTGCCTCAGAATCACAAAGATGATCTTTGTCTCCTTGTTGTTCAAATCTTTCTTATGTGGTTGTGCGCCCTTGTTCTCATATATGGACTCTAAAGGTTACCATCGTGAATCGTCGCGTCCTTTGGGTGTGTCATGCCCCTTCGCAGACCAACCCGCCCAAACAAACTATCGTGCCCCTTTGCGAACCCATGTGCTCAAACAAATATGTTCTCTCGTCAACCATTGGGTCCCTTGGGACTGGTGTGCCCAACCTTGGTGCACTCCCCGCGTCGATGCACCCCAACCAATGTTTTCTTTTAAGCAAAATTTCGCCAATTTGGCTAAATTTCAATTTTTTGGAAGAAATTTAGGCTAAAAAATTTCATTTTTTCATTAAAAATGAAAAACTTGTAGCCTAATTTATGATTGTATTTATGCATACGCTTACATTTTTCACCTAAATATAAACATTTTCCATGAACATATAATAGGTTTTCTTAATATTTTCGCCAAATCAATGATTATACATCCCAATTTTTTGGGTATATTCGCTACATATGGATGATTAGTTAGTAGTGACTACTCTTGGGAAAACCATAAATTTTCAGTTGAAGTCATGTAAATTTATATAGGACAAGATTTTTTTTTTAATAATTTACTTCTATTTTTTTTACTTCTTTCAAAATGGAGGCGGTATATCATGTTGTATATTAGTGTGTAGATTTTTTCCATGTATTTTTAAAGATATTTTTCATTGCCCTTTTTTTGTTGTTGTAAGTTCCCTCTAATAGATATGAAAGTTTTTTTCTTCTCTAAATATTCTTTCATAAGATTTTTTTTGTTAATTATTGGCAATGATGCACCTGTGACACAAATAGAATGACGTTGTTGCCAAATTTTAAAGGTAGTAACAAGAAATCAATCGGTTATCACCTTAGATAAATGATATAATTTTTTTACAGATATGGTTTGATCGCCAAATGGTTTGATAAGTTATGATTTATATGGTTTGAAAAAAAAAAACATTGGCCCCAACCTCTTCAGTGTGCCCCTTCTCTTGGTTGCTTCATGCTTGGGAAAGCCCCTTAGCATGTTCACGTGCCCAAGGTGCCCACTTTCCCAATCGGTGCGACTCTTGGGTGTCGTAGCAACCCCAAATTTCGTCTCCTTGAAGACTTGGGTGAAGGTGTCCACTCCCTTCTAGATGAAGACGTTACACCCTCCCCCACCTCAAGTGGTTGGTGTCCTCGGAAACATCTATGATCTCCAAGTTTCTGCCCAAAATCGTGCTCCTGTCGCAACTAAGTATGCCGGAAACCCCAAGTTTCATGCCAACCGGAAACACTAAAATTCTGTCAAAGTGAAAACCCCAAGTTTCCAAGTCGCACTGCAATCATTTGCAACTTGTGCAACTGTCCACATTGCCCTCTGCCCAAAGTTGTGTGCGACCAATTTGTCCACTACATTGGAAAGACGTTCTTCCCCAAATTCGTTTGCAATGCCCAGGATGCCATTGTCCTACTACGATGATCACTACGTGTTATGTTGTTGTTATCGCTGAAACCTTAATCAAAACTTCAAGAATGTCTAAGCATTGAACTCTTGTGAACTTCTTGTTGTGTCCATACTTCAACCAACTTTGTCATGTCTCCACACAATGCTAGCATCAAATCTTGCATTGGTCAGGTGATCAATCCAATCGTCATGTCCAATTATTGAAATGTGCATCTCCATGCCCGAACTTAGTCTTTTCTATTTGCATCTCTGTCAATCCATGCAAATCCAAAGACTAAGGCAAGTTTCCACCCTTGTCTTACTACTACTGCCATCATTCAATATTTGTCAAGGAGATCCTCCACAATGTTTAAGAGCTGCACTTCGAACCTACTAGTATGTTCATACTTTGACCTCTTAGTCATGCTATTGTGCACCAACTCTCCAAGTGTTGAACTATCACATTCATTCCTTGAGAATGTGAAACATGCCCAAAGTTTGCTCACTTCCTTCTGCAATTCGGTCCATCTGCACAATGACCTCGGACCAAGGCAAGGTCACCCCTCACCTCAATGCATTATGAAGTCACCCCAAAACAAAGTCATCTACGACAACTTGACTCCACTGTCCACCTCATGGTACAATAATCCAATCTTCTACACACAGTCTGCATCACATCCAAGCTTGCAAAGAGTCAAGGGAAAACACCATGCGTCAACACATCCAACCAACTCCGCCCATGTGACTCAAACTACAATCAAGTCCACAAGTCTAGCTTCCTTGGCCAAATTCTCCCCATCTTCATCTGCGTCTTCAGATATGAAACGTCCCATCTGCTCCAAGAACTATACGTCAATAGTCCCTTTGCCTCATTACTTCATCACTCAGCCATGTTGTTGTGTCTACCTCTCTATTCCTTGGAATGGTTAGGCTTCACACTCAACCATGCTTCCCAAGACAAGAGAAATTCCCATGTCCAAGTAATATCTTCATGTTGCAATATGCTTGTTCACACAATCCTCTGAAACAAGGAAATTCCTCAACTCACCTCCTTTCGTCAAGTCACCTCTCTGCAACTCAACATTTGTAATGATTGTGGCCAACCCACCCACACTCCTCAAACGTCCCATGAATTGAACTATCCCAAGTGCTCCAAGTAGAATGAGTCATCCCCAAATAACTTCCATTCCTTGGCACATTTGAACCAATACTTCTACCAACCTCAACCAACAACCCTCCCATTTCTCTAATTCATCACACAATCATCCACAAGTCACTAAGGTATGCTCTGCCTCATCCAATGCCCCATACCAAAGGTGAGCGAACACCACCCAAGTCACTTGGTTTGCATTCTGCCCATTCAAGTTGACTTCCAATAGTTCTTGTTTGACTTCTTTGTTGACTCCATCCATCTCCTAGAATGAAACTTCCTTGCACCTACTGCAAGTGTCCAAACTATGGCATTGTCGTCATGATTTTCAAGTCATCGCATGACCCAACAAATCTAGCTAAGGCACCGACGTACTAAAGTATCTTATCCATCCTCTCAAACACATCACATATAGACCTCACTTCTTACTTCATTGCATTGACCTATCAAATGTGCCTCATTAAAGAGTTCGATAGCTTCCTCAAGCCACCTTCACAACTACATCCAAATCTACCTAATTTCACCATTGGACTCATCCAAGCAGGTTGTGCCAATTTCTCCACACATTCGCCCAAGTCAAGGCGTCCCAACTGCTATATGACTTCTTCGAATTTGCACCACTTGACCCACCCTCAAGTCTATCAGTTTTCACCACAGAAACAGATTACACTTGAACCACCAAGTCATTCTACTTCCCTTCAAATAACTCAACGCAACACTTAGGAAATGCAAGAACTCAAAACCAACCATACCTTTCCAATGACATCCTTGGTTGCACCCATGGTTTAAGTTTGTTGTCTTGGACCTTCACTTTCCCAAGCCACCAACTCTCGGTGTGAATGCCCTTCAATCATTGTCTGCAACTACACAGAACTACATAGCACCTTCACTACAATACAAGGTTGATTCCATCCGTCCACTTCAAAAATACTTCTAAGTCTCAAACTTCCCATGCAACTGAATGAACGCATCTCCATTATCTTTCCATCTCCGTACCTGGATTGCTTCCGCTTCAAGGCACCATGCACACAATGCCTAATTTCCAAGTCATATTGTTGTTAACTGACTTGCATAACTCTATGAAGAGTCACCTCATTTGAAGGTTGCGGTCAACCCACTCGTCCAACAACCCATCTCGAATCAACTGCTACTCTCGGCGATGCACAACACGAACATGTCATGATGAAAATGTGCCCAACCAACTACCTTGTTGCGAAGATGCTCTAGGTCACCTCAGGTTTCCCAACTCATCCAAATGCTTCAACTTGATACAACCCAAAATTACTCCCCTTTGCAATCACTTATGTGATCACTTCTACGGTTAGATCCGTGACAAGTCTTGCATTCACCTTCCTTTCCAAAGTGCTCAATTCACCCCATGAACTCTGCGCTTGATCTTCTCAAGGTGTGCACACAGGTCTAGCACTTACTTCCATCACACATCAAACCAACCAAGTCTGTGCCCAAACTGTCTCTACAAAAGGTCAGTCCACTTTGGCAGAAATTGGGGTTTCCAGTTGACATGAAACATGGGGTTTCCAAAAACATTAGTTGGGATGGTGGCACAAGTTCGGGTGAAGACTTGGAGATTGCATATTTTGTGGATGTTGTCAGCGATAATGACTTAAGGTGGGGGAGGATGTAAGGTCTTCGACTAGAATGGCGTGAAGACCCTTTCCCAAGTCCTCAAGGAGACGAAATTTGGGGTTACTCTAACACCCAAGAGTCACACAAGTTGGGATAGTGGGCACCTTGGGTGCATGAAAATTCCAAGGGGCTTGCCTAAGCATGAGGCAAAGCATGGGGTAGAAGCGACCAAGAGAAGGGGTGCACCAAAGAGGTCGGGGTGCGTCGACATGAGGAGTGCACCCAAGGTTGGGGTGCACCGGACTAGAAGACACGACAATTGATGGGTGCATAGGTTCATTTGGGTGTATCAGGTCCACGAAGGGGCATGACGGTTCATTTCGATGCGTTGGTATGCAAAGGGGTGAAACACACCCAAAGGATGTGACGATTCATGAAGGTAACATTTGGAGCCCATATGAGAACACAAGGTGCACAACCAAGATGGAATAACAACAAGGAGAGTGAGATCATAGTCAAGGTTTCGTAATAGAATTGAATGAAGGGGGGGAATATCCCTCAAGGAGTCAAGTTGCTCCACATGGGAGGAATTGTGCTACCTTGAGGTGATTATGTGGACATAGTTGGGGTGACCTTCTTTGGGATGATTTTGGGGAAGTCTTGTCATAGGTCTGAGTGAGGTATGTTATGAGACAAAACCAGAGGTCTGTGTGAAGTCTTGTGACAAAGAAGAGACAATGAGTTTGTGGTGGGCACACATATGGGGTGAACTATAGGATTTGCGAAATTTGTTACGATAGAAGAGTCTTGATGTGATGAATATGTGTATGAGTGTCTTGGTGAGGTGAGGCAAGGTGAGTCAAGTGATTCTGCCCAAGTTGTAAACTAAGTCGATAGTGCTCATATTGTCACTATTTCACAATAATAAGGCTTAGCTGGGTGTGAGGCATGTTTTGTGCTAGCCACACTATATCTATGTGTCTCTTGTTTGTTTCACAAGTGTTCTCTTCATTTCATGGATGTATGATTAAATGGCTAAGTGTTAATATTGTTAACAAATTGTCTAAGTATAAAAGAGAGTTTCTCTAAAGTAGGAGTGTGACTCACTCGTAGCCTAGAATGAAGTATGGGTATTCTCTAGGTGAAGAGGCGTAGTTCAGACGAAGTATCATCGGTGTTGTCAAGAATCCAAGTGGGAAACATCGCGGTGTTGCACACCCTCAAGAGGTGCATGATCTCAAGATTTAGGAAGGCACATTGTGGGGACGTGAAAATAATGATAATAATAGTTTTTTTAAATTTAAACTATAAAATATTATATTAAGAGTATTGTAATGAAGCTAAACACCATAGCATACAAACGTTGTTGATATAGAAAGTCCATACAAAATCATAACTCCTTTGAGTTATACAAAAAGTTTTGAAAATATTTATAGACCTTACACCCCAACTAATCTTTGTGGTAAACTTCTAGAAAAAACACATAAATCCCAATTGCTTTAAAAAAATCAGGATTTAGTGAAATAATTGCTCACTATAGGTGTCCTCTTGTCCAACATTAGAGGGAAGGGAACTTTGTTGTTCAATTTCCATGTTGTCTTTCAACTAATGAATTGTTTCCATGTCCTTGTGATCCTCATGCACATAATTAACTGAAATATTTTGATTTGATGTTGTGGACTAAGCATCTTTGCCAAGATTAATGACCATGTTCCTTAACAGGGTACACTATGCTTCCAAGACATCGATCTTTTGCTTCTACTACACCAGTTGATTCATGATTGCTGCATTTTGGGAAGTGATTTCATTGTCCTAAACCTTAGAAGTCACTAAAAATAGAGAGGTCATGTTGCCTTTAATGGCCTCTTCATGCCTTCTCAAGGTCCTATGAATCTATTGGAGGTCCCAATAATCCATTGTGTCCAGAATTGAAATAGAGGGGAGCTAGGATATATTTTGACCAAACTAAGCAATAACATAGAGATATAAAGGAAATCCAATGGACAAAAAACCTACTAAGTTGTATTGTCAAAAAAAAATTCCCTTCAAAATGAAATTATTCCTAATAAGAAATAGTGATTCATATCTTGAAAAGCGACATGCATAGGAAAAATTATGTGTTTTCCAAAGTGCCAAGTAATTACCCTGAGATAACAGAGAGCTCATAAGACACAATGTTAACCTTGTGATCTAGAATTCATTTCCAAAGAACATCAAATCTTTTTGGTAATTATCCTTTGGGAGACACCAAGTGGAAAAACATGTAAACCACATTTCCAAAGTATAGACTAGAGAAATGGAGAAAAGCTTACCCATTAGTTCCAAAATAGCTGCTTGTACGTCAATATCCATTGCAAATTTTGAATGTGGGTTGGAGCATAATCCCACCTTGATCACGATAATCCATGTTAATGGGTTAAATAACCTAAGAATGAGTGAATTCTATCATGTGAAGGGGATGGGTTGTTGTCATTTTTGTTGGAACCTCAGGTTTTTCTAGTTCATCCCACCTTTTCTAGAGATATTTGGTTGGTCAAACGACTAGTAGCTAGAGCTAGTCGGTTAGGTAGTCGAAAATATAGTCGTTCAGATAATCGACTAGTGGTCGAAGAAAATTAGTTGTTATATCGACCAACCAAGCAATCAACTACGTGTTGGACAACTGGATGGTCAAGTGGACTTGGTAAGTCGACTAGTTGATGCATCAATGCATATTTGCCAGGATATGTTCCAACCACCGATGGTTTTAAGTGGAAAAGGTCTTCCCAATTTCAAGGAAATTGGTTAGATCTAGAAACAATAAATAAAGTACCTTATGGGTTGATCTAATATATGGTGTTAGCACAGGGGCAGACCCAGGGTTCAGTTCTAATAACGCACCAACAAGCCCTAACTACTAGCCCTTTCGGCAACACCTGCGAAGTAGATGAAGTCTCACCCAAAGTAGCAATAGGGGGTTGCAGGACACATGTGTCTACAACCAGAGGAAATGCAAGTGGGATCAAGGAAATCATGCATGGAGATCAAATTATTCTATTCCGAACATAAACCTACTTCGCACAGTTATATATCATATCTAACATACTAATGCATCATCGGGGTAACAGAGAAAAGAACACTGCATCAATCACACACAACAACAAGATATACATGATTCACCCTCTCCCTAGGGATATGTCCACAAAACTATGATTTATAATATATCAAGTGAAAGATTACAGTTCTATCTACACTCTTAGCTTGCAGATCTCTCAACTTCTCTCTTTTCTCTATCTCCCTTCCCTGCGCACCCAACTGCATGGTTGATCTTCGCACCCAGCTGAAGATCTTACAACACAGACTTCTCTCACCACACAACACTCCTCTCTCATAATAACAACAATCACTCATCATCACATAATAAAACCCATATCTTGTCCTCTTGACCTTTATTTATACATTACAATAGCTCACCGATAGCCTTAGGCCGAAGCCTAGGTGTCAAAACCCTAGATATCAAAACCCTAGGTGTCTAAAACCCTAGGTCAACTTGACCCACTTTTTCAGGCTTCACCCACCTATCTTTCCTTCTTTCCTGCGAGGTTCTCCAAAGCATCTACCAGTGGATTTTTTCGCTTGCTGAGTTGTCCACGATTTGTCTTCCTCGTTGATCTGTCATCCTCGATATTCTCATCCAACGACTTGCTTTCTCTTACTTTTCTCCATCTTTACTGCTCTTTTGCTCACTTCGACCCAGTATCAGTCACTGTGTCTTCCACACAGTTCACATTTCATCTTTTCTTCCTTAATCTTCGCTTTCTTCCATAACGAAGGGACAATAGGACCCCAACACTCACCTGTGACTCATCCCGACACACTCTGATTTGAACCTTCTTCTTTTCTTCAATTGCATACTGCGAAACACACTCTGTGCTTTCTGCTCTTTTCCTCCCCATTGTGTGCAGACTATATTTTCTGTGTCTGGTACCCAGTTTAAACTGCCCCTGGTACCTAGACCCTTCTCCTTCTGTTTTTACCGAGAGTTGCAAGGCAGCTGGTTGTCATAGTACAATTTCAACCGGCTCCCATTCACCAATCCTTCCTTCCATTCTCCATTCAAAGTCTTCAACTGCGCAACTCCTCCTTTCGTGACGTAGACAACCTCATATGGCCCCATATAATGTGTTATGAACTTCCCTGGATGTTTCATGAACTTGATATCATATACCAATACCAGATATCCTTGCTTAAATGCTTTCTTCTTGATATGCCTGTCATGGTAGGCCTTTTCTCGTTCCTTTTGAACTTGCTGATGGAATCTTGAGAATCCATCTGTAAAGGAGTATACCTCCTATCCTCACACATTGTCTAACACTTCATCAGTAAATGGTGTAGGGAATGGGTCATTTAAACAGACATCATTCAACTTCCTGAGACCTACATAGATTCTTATCTCTCTGGTCTTCTTATCCTGTACCACCATAGGGATAATCCATTCTGACTCTTCAACAGGTTCTATGATTCTTGCTTCCAACATTCTGTCTAGTTCAATCTTCACTTTCTCCTTATATTTAGGGTTCAATCTATAAGGTCTTTGTTTAACTGGCCTTGCATCTGGTTTCAAGGGGATCTTCATATCTCCAATGGGCCTTTTAATGCCCTTCATATTAGTGAACTTGGTTGGAAACAAGTCTTGATATTCATGCAACAATTATGTGATCTTATCAACAGTGGCATCATCCCAATAATCTCCAACATTAGCAAGATTAGGTGCTTGCTCTGGTCCAATATTAACTTTCTTGATTTTGATTGGTTGTCCAATAAAAGGTAGTTCGACTCCTGGTCCTTCTATGTCTCGTTGTCCTTCTGTTTCTGCAATGTTCACCTTCCTAGGATCATCATCTTCATCGACATTGATTTTGTAACATCCTTGCAATTTATAACGAGGTGCAGTCCATTCATCCTCTTCTTGCTCCACAGGGAGGCTAAGGGCTTTCTCAAATACTTTTTGTCTCACAACCTATAAATCTTGATCTACCATAGGGTACTGACTTTCAAACAAGAATGTAGCTATGAAGTTTTGTGTCATACCTTGCCAATCTGTAGTGGTAAGGCACAGTTCCGCTTCCAGGTACCAATTGATAGGCGTTGTGTCTAGAGTATTGATGAATTTATGCACCCATTTCTCTTGAGGAATGTAACTCTAGGCCTCCTCACAACCTCGCACATGGTCTTTTGGACAACTTTGAGTTGTGTACCTAACTTCACATCCTTCGACTTGTTCTGAAAATCGTGTTGTCATCAAAGTGCGACATTGTATCCAGTTCACGATGTTCCTTTTATGTGTTCCCCACCATTTTGATGGAGTAGCTTTCAAGGCCCCATCCAGTGCCAATAGTCTCTGTTGTACTGGTACAATTTCTTCAAATTCCAATAAGAAAGTTTCTAAGTGATTCAAACCATCAAATGTGGGTAAATTACTTATTGTTGTGTCGATCCAATGAACTTCTCTAGTCAATCTAGCACATCACCACGCAAAAACTTCATACATCTTGCTCTGCCAATTCTCTAGTGCTTCTTCTGAGTCCAATGAGCATGCATTGTCACTTCGCCAGCTTAAATTCCCATCTGATGTAGGATTAATGTAATCATGTTGTCTTGCATTTAATTTGTATATATTCTCTAGCTCATATGCATGGTCCTCTTCTCTGATGGGCTCTGTGTATCTGGGACCTTCATCATGATCTAAAGGTGCGATGAACCTAAGGGCATCTCCTTCAAACATCATTCTTATTTATTTAAGTCAACAAAAATAGAATTGTTGAAAGCCCAATCAATTCCTAACAGCGCAGGATAAGGACAACTATCATTGACTATCTCAATCACCTCTAAGTCCACAAATGTTCTAACCCCATCGATGTCCACAGTGACATGTTCCAATCTTCTGAAGGCACTCACAGCCTGTTTATTAGCCATCCTAAGTCTGATGGGGGAATATATCAACTTAGGTTTTCCCATCAGTGCCCAGGTCTACTTCGTCATAAAATTGACCTCTGATCCTAAGTCGAGGACCACACAATCTATATCATATTCTCCAATTTGAGCGTTAAGGTGTAGTTCTTTATTTGTCCTTCTCTTTTTGGATAGTTGATGTACTGCTTTATTCAGTAGAGGATCTACCTTTCCTAGCTCATACTGTTTGATCAAGTTTTGTAGCTCTTGTACAACGCTCTCATCCTTTATCAAATTAATACAAGTGCATAAGAATTCCATGAGTCTGCTTACCTCTTTTCCTTCTCCAGGCGAAGCGAACTGATCAAAGGCCATGGGCATTCCACATTCTCTCACTTATGGTTGTGCCTTTGTTGAAGAATCCTAATCTATTCTAAACTCTTTTCTTGCCTCTTCAAATGTCTTCTTCTCTTTATTTGGATCAAACTCTTGTGTCTTATCCACAACTTTTTTGACTCCCAATTGTTCTGTAGTCTTCCCTAGACTCACCATGTCTTCTCCTGTAGCAGTGCCTCCTCTAGTGATAACAACGACTATGGGATCTGCTCCATGAGGTTCTGTTGTGATTAGTTGTACTTGTTGGTTTCCTCCTCATCTTTCCTGAAGTTTGGCTAACAACGTAGGGCAGTCTTCTATGACATGTTCAAATGAATTGCAGTAACTGCAAGTGGTACAAGGGTTTTGACAATCCCTTTCCAAATGAACTGGATGTGAGCATTTATAACAAATTATCTTACCTCTACCTGACCCATACTGCCTCCTCGTCCTCTTCCTCTGAATCCACCACGAGGGTTGAAGTTTCCTATTCCAGGGGAATTGTACTGCGTAGTGTTCCCTTCTTGTTGTACTTTTTCTTGAATTTTGTATATATCCCTTGACCTTTCATGCATGAGGTCATAGGCCCTACAATCCCTATCATCATGCCCTACCGACTTATAGAACGTGCAATACAGATTTGTGGGTGTCTGAACATATTTTTGCATGTAATAACATTCATCGAGGCGATGTCTGTTTCTACATACCTCGCACCAAGGTAGGGTAACTTGCTTCAAAGGGCTCAGAGCTTAGAAATCCAAGTATTCATGAAATAGGGGGCAATGCTCCTTGTCATGGCCTTCCGATTTGCATCTAATGCACCAGATATCTTCTCTTTTTTATTTTCCCTTGTCTTTTTTCATATCCTCGACCTGTAGTGATAAGCTAGTTAGTTGACTCAAGATTTGACTCATACCTGAGCTGGATTCTCTCATAGGGGTTGATTCTAGCTTCATGGAAATCTCCAGTGCCTCAACCTGCGAAGTGATCTTTTGTTGCATCAGAGGGACTCTGATGTGTGGTAAAAGGGCAATAATGAACCATTCCTTGTTCTGCTCATCTGGGATCTAAAAATTCAACTGACCCATTATGGTTTTAAACCTCTTATCAAACTCCCAAACAGGTTAAGTTATTCTCTACTTGATTTCTTTAAACTCTGTAATGCATTGTGACTCCGACTTGGGTTTCTTTAATTATGCAACCAACACATTCTTGATCTCATTCAGCGGTTTAGGCTGTGCAATTCCCTGGACAAGTTTCATATACCAGCTCGGTGTGCGGTCTCTCAAGGTACTACTAAATTGATCTCGTTTAACAACTTCGTCGGTGACATTCTTAATACTCCATACAGCTTCACATAGAAACCAATGTTGATTAGGATCTTTAGATCCATCTCCTCTAAAGGTGGGTAACCTCATCTCATCTGCCATAGATCTTCCCAGGTTTTCTAACTGAGTGTGTGCTAAACCACTTGTACCAATGCTCTGATAACTTAGGTTACTATGGTTACTTAATGCTGCTAAAACAACAGGGGGTGTAATAGCACTTACTTCAACAATCTACGCAGTCCTTAAATTTTAGGACTCTTTTCAGCAAGGTTATTCAGTCTTCTCTTCTTCTGCCCTAGAAGACTCTGAATGTTCCTCGTTCAACAACTCTTCTTCTTCTCCACTGTAGAACCCTTCTTCTTGTGCTGGTTTGTGACTCTGCTCGAACAAGTTCACCAGAGGAAATTCTCTGAAGGTCCTCCCACTACACGTGTGTCTGATATCTATGTCATTGTCACTATCTAAATTCTTGAACATTAGATTTTCCAGTCTGACCCACTATTGTATCTTCAAGATGTTCTTCTCATGCAATAACATCTTGATTTTCAACTTTAGGAAGTGTACAGATTTTCCTCTAGGTCCTTTAAAGAAATATCTCTCTGTTTGGCTATATGATTCTACCCTATCAATAGCAAACTCCGTGATATACCCTCCGATGGTACTATCAAACCAGTGATCTACTTCTCTTGATACTTTATCAACTCTTTTGACCTTCTTGATCAACGTCGACATCCAAACCACAGGCGGTCTAGATCTGATCTCAAATTGGGTGTCTGCTAATCTAGCTAGCCACTTGTATATCTCCTTATGAATTCCTCCAAAGAAAATCTCATGTATATCAGTAAAGATATACCTTCCTAACCAGTGTTCTGTGCTAATATTAGGGTTCTTATTCTGAGCTTCAGCGAAGTCCTTTTCTTGTTCTTCTATCCACTTCTTAATTGTTGTCTTCAATGGAAACCACCTTGACATTCCCTCAAGAAGATCCCTATCCTGGAAACGGAACCCTTTGTTGGCATAGGGGTAGACCCAGGCTTCAGTTCTAATAGCGTGCCAACAAGCCCTAACTACTAGCCCTTTTGGCAACACCTGCGAAGCAGATGAAGTCTCACTCGAAGTAGCAATAGGGGGTTGCAGGACACATGTGTCTACAACCAGAGGAAATGCAAGTGGGATCAAGGCAATCATGCATGGAGATCATATTATTATATTCCAAACATAAAACTACTTCGCACAGTTATATATCATATCTAACATATTAATGCATCATCAGGGTAATAGAGCAAAGAACACAACATCAATCACACACAACAACAAGATATATGTGGTTCACCCTCTCCCTAGGGCTACGTCCATAGAACTATGCTTTATAATATATCAGGTGAAAGATTACAGTTCTATATGCGATCTTATCTTGAAGATCTCTCTCCTTCTTTATTTTCTCTATCTCCCTTCCCTACGCACCCAATTGCAGGGTTGATCTTCGCACCCAGCTGAAGATCTTACAACACAAACTTCTCTCACCACACAATACTCCTCTCTCAGTAATAACAACAATCACTCATCATCACATAATTGAACCCATATCAGGTCCTCTTGAACTTTATTTATACATTACAACAACTCACCGACAACCTTAGGCCGAAGCCTAGGTGTCAAAACCCTAGATATCAAAACCCTAGGTGTCTAAAACCCTAGGTCAACTTGACCCACTTTTCCGGGCTTCGCCAGCCTGTCTTTCCTTCTTTCCTGTGAGGTTCTCCAAAGCATCTACTCGTGGATTTTTCTGCTTGCTGAGTTGTCCATGATCTGTCTTCCTTGATGATATGTCATCCTCAATCTTCTCGTCCAATGACTTGCTTTCTCTTACTTCGCTCCGTCTTTTCTGCTCTTTTTCTCACTTCGACCCAGTATCAGTCACTGTGTCTTCCACGCAGTTTGCATTTCATCTTTTCTTCCTTAATATTCTCTTTCTTCCATAACCAAGGGCCAACATATGGTGAAGTATGTTTAATAATGATTTGTGATGTTATAATCACAATGCATTATGCTTAAGTGTTGTAACGACGTCTTTAGGAACCATCGATCTTGTTTGAAGTTTATTTCTCTTTGTTTGTGCTACACATTATGTTATTATTCTTTGTAGTGTTACACCCAATCCCCAACATGGTATCATAGCGACTAGTTTTGACCTCACATATTATCTACAAATGTCGTTGAGTCGGATCTTATAGTGATTGAATCTGGGCTGATGATTTGTTGATTGTAACCTATTCAAATTATCATGTTTGTCAGATATTGAAGATGGCTTCCAAGATTGATCATATTATTTTCAATGGAATCAATTATACTATTTGTGAACTAGATATGGAGACTTTACTGAAGAGAAAAGGGCTCTGACAGTATATGAAGGTTGGGATTCCAGATCCAAAGGATGGGTAAGTGAATTTTATCATCGATGGAAAGAAAGATGACGTTATTGGGGTCATCGTGACCTACATTTCTCAGGAGATTCACTTTCATACAAGTGAGATCGACTATCCCCATGAAGTCTAGAAGAAGCTGAAGTCTTTTTTCAATAAATTCAATGAAATTCAAGTTATGCAGTTGGAGAAAGAGTCGATCTCTCTTGATTTGCATTCCTTTGAAGGACTGAGGACTATTTGGCGCATGTTAAGGAACTGTAGTTGAAATTTGGTGAATGTGGGAGGAATTTTCAGAAGAGATATGGACAACTCATTGAGTTGGTCTTGATACATCTGAGAACACCCTTCGACGTGTTTTTTTCCACCTTCTAGACCAATTAGCAGGCACACAAAGAAGATGGTAATGATTATTCCTTTGAAACTTTAAGTGGCTTATTGATGAATGATCAACACAGGTTGCTTGATGAAGGGAAGTTTGGTGGTAAACATCAAGCTCACTTGCTCAAGCGCAAAGGCAAGATGAATTACAAGGAAAGAGGATGTTTTGATGCTCTTGTATGCAGACAAGAATATCTTGACCAAAAAAATAAAGAGAACACTGGTGAGTCGACGTCCATCTAGAAGAATTGAAATAAGAAAATGTGTATGTACTGTGGAAAGATTGGACATGTGAAGAAAACTTCCTGGAAGACGAGGGATGAATTAGAAGCAAAGGTTAAGAAACTTGAAGGAGGTGTTTCAGTTGTCCATTGATCAAACAACAACTTCACCTTCCAAGTCAAAACTTGTTAAGCATTTCTTATTCATACCTTGTTGCATGAGTGGGTAGTCGATTATGGGTGCACTCATCATATGGCCAAAGATGCTTCTCTGTTTTCCTACCTAGATAAAGTTGTTGAGCGAAAGATCTATGTTGTTGATGATTTCACTCTCGACATTGCAAGTCATGGTGATGTTCCCTATCAACATGGTAAAATTTTCGACATCAATCATGTGCCAAACCTAAGAGAAAATTTGTTGTTGGTTTCTCAACTAATCCAGATAGGTAAGATTATTGAGTTATGTCCATATATGCTCTTCGTTAAGGATTTGAATAATGATAGGTCAATTGTGGATGAAGATTTTCTCGACTTGAAGGATGGATAGTACAAGTCTTTTGACCTCTCTCAACTTGATCTTGGACTAATTGTTCTTGTTTCTCACACTAATGAACAAAGCATAATTTTGCATGAACAACTTGAACACCTAAATTTTCATAGTCTGAAGTCAATGGCCACATAGAATATGGTTGTTGGTCTTCCCAAAGTTCTTCCACTTGATGGTGTTTGTAGTGGATGTGTTTTAGAAAAGCATCATTAGGCCCCTTTCAACTCTGGCAAAGCGCGGTGAGCACATAATCTATTGGAGCTCATTCACAATGATCTTTGCTATATCAATCATCCCTCCTTAGCAAGTGCAAAGTATATTTTTACATTTATCAATGATCTCTCTACATTTACTTCGGTCTATTTCTTGAAAAATAAGAGTTGTGTCTTTGAAAAATTCAAGGAATTTAGGGCATTGACTAAGAAGAAATGCGGTCGACCTATCAAGTGTTTGAGATATGATAATGATGGAGAGTATGTAAATTGACAGTTTGAAGAATACCTTGCTCGATCTAGTATTGTTTGGCAGAGATTTGTTCCTCATACTCCTCAACATAATAGTGTTTCATAAGGAAAGAATCGAACATTGATCGAAATAGCTCGTTGTATTTTGCAGGCCAAAGATTTGCCGACTCATTTTGGGGTTGAATCTTTTTACTGTGTCAGCTATATCCTATATCATATTTTGACTCAATTTTCCAGTTCTATGACTCTAGTAAAAAAATGGTGTGGCAAGAATCCCTTTGTCGGTCACCTCCAAGTCCTTGGCCGTGTTGTTGGGGCTCATATTCCAGATGATTGCAGGAAGAAATTGGATGCAAAGAGTCATGATTGCATCATGATGGGATACTCCAAAGAATCCAAATCCTATAAATTGTTTAACCCTATCAAATGACAGATCATTATCAGAAGAACTGTGTTTTTTTATGAGAACTCTTTCGACATTAAGTTGTTGAACACTTCCTCTGGTTAATTACAGGATGATTCCTTCTATGTTGTTTCCGACTACGGTTCACCTATTCTGTTTTTTAGCATTTCAACTAGGTAGTCGAACTCTATTCCTATTTCAAGTGGGTCGTCGACCTCTGTTCTTGAGTTGACCGAACAACCGATCTCTACTTCGACTGAGACTTTGTCTTCTTCGACTGACAATTTTCCTTCTTCTGATCGACCTTTTGTTATGGATATCAGTTCACCCTTTTGTTTCCTATCTAAATGGTCTACTAAAATGATTGAAGCTACTGGAAATAATGTTGGCGATGTCTCTTTAGGTCGACAAACTCAAAGTCACAAGCATCAGGCCATTATTGATTCGATGGCTCATGTTCTTGAGACTTTTGATCATGTCTCTTACTCATATGCACAAGGACAACCTAAATGGGAATAAGCTATGCAATATGAGATGAATTCTCTTTTGAAGAATCATACTTGGGATTTAGTTCCTTGACCTCAAGTGAAGAACATTGTGAAATGTCAATGGGTCTATAAGACCAAATTTACCTCTAAAGGTTTTATTGAGCATCGTAAAGCTCGTTTGATTGCGAAAGGATTTTGTCAACAAGAAGGCATTGAATATACTAAGAGATTTTCTCCTATTGCAAATATGAATTTGTTCGACTAATTATTTCCCTTGTTGCTCACTTTGACTAGCACATCCACCAAATGGATGTAAAACATGTCTTCCTTCATTGTAAATTATCTAAATAAATTTACATGGAACAACCCCTTGATTTTGTGACAAATTCCACTCTTGTTTGTTGATTACAAAAGTCTCTTATGGTTTGAAATAGGCCCCCAAGGCCTCATATGCTAAGATCAATAGTTTATTTCTCAATCTTGGTTTCAATTGTTGTGAATCTGATCACAATCTCTATGTATTACATACTCATGGTGATACTTTAATTGTTGTTGTATATGTTGATGACTTGATCATAACTGGAAATAATATTGATCTCATTCTTAGATTGAAGAAACAACTCGCTGACACATTTGATATGATAGACCTTGGTCTTTTGTATTATTTTCTCGGTCTTCAAGTTTTACCTCTATTTGATGGTTTGTTTCTCTCTCAGTCTAAATATATAATGGATCTATTGCATCATTTTAAGATGTACGGCTGTAAGTCGTGTGGTACTCTTTTTCATTCTGGATTTAAGTTGACTAAATAATTTTCGACTCCCAAAAGTCAACGCCACTCTTTATCGACAACTAGTAAGTTACCTTTTATCTCACTCACAGTCGAATTGACATCTCTTTTGTTGTTAGTGTGGTTTCTCAGTTTATGTCGGATCCCTGAGAAAGTATCTGGAAAGATATCAAAATATTTGTTCATTATCTTAAGGGTACCTATCATATTGGTATCAAATATTGTCAAAGTTCACTCTCATTAATCGACTTCACGAACTCCGACTAGGAAGGTGATAATGATTATCAAAATTCTACCTTTGGCTATGTATTTCGCTTCAGCATTGAACCGCTAGTTTGGTCGTGCAAGAAAGAAAAGGTAGTCTCTTTGTCGATTATAGAAGTTGAGTATCATGGCACTGTTAATGCAGGTACAAAGGCAATTTAGATTCAGTATCTCTTGGGTGAACTTGGGTTTCCTGTTTAGACCTTGACTACTATTTATTGTGATAATTAGAGTGCAATTCAGGTTGTTGATAATCCTATTACACAGAGTAAAATGAAGCATGTAGAACTACATGTTCACTACTTGAGACAATTGGTTCAAGAGAAGGTTTTCACTCTTGTTTACTGTAAAATATATGATCATATTGTTGATATTTTACAAAACCTTTGTATGAAGCTAAGTTTGTTAGTCTATGTAATATGCTTGTGCTTTAAGAAGCTGCAATTATGGGGGGTGTCCTGTTGACGTAATTCCACCTCCTCCATATCCAGAACTGTGTGATGATGGGGGGGTGTTGGAACCTCAGGTTATAATGGTCCATTCCACATTTTTGAAGATAATTGGTCAGTAAATTGACTAGCAGCTAGAGACAGTTGATTGGGTGGTCGATTAGATAGTCGGTCGAATAATTGACTAGTGGTCATAGATAATTGGTCAACTAGATAGTTGGTCGAATAATTGACTAGCAGTCGGAAACAGTTGGTCGATGGATCGAACAACCAACCAATAAACTATGTGTTGGACAACTAGATGGTCGAGTCTACTTGGTAAGTCGACTAGCCAACATAACAACACATAATTTTGGGATCCATTCCAACCACTGACGATTTTATGTGGACAAGATCTTTCCAATTTCAAGGAAATTGGTTAGATCCAGAAACTATAAATAAAGGACCCTATGGGTCTATCTAATATATGGTGAAGTATGTTGAATAATTCATTGTGATGTTCTAATCACAATGCACTATGGTTAA
>WSFP011405434.1:0-25616 GCA_009831015.1 Picea engelmannii | reverse complement strand
AATCCAGTATGTCTAACCCTAGGTCCATAAATGAATCTCCTAATAAGGATTATGCACCATGGTCTAACAAAATAAAGACCTATAGAAACCTTAGAAGTCCACCTCTAAATATAATCTACCACATTAAGACTTACATGGCCACCCTACATTCTTCGGTAGGTCATGTGGTTCCATCATAACTTATAAAGTATATAATAATCTAATTATTCATTATAATAAATGTTTAAATGTTAACCTCTCTCTCTATGTGTGTGTGTGTGTGTGTGTGTGTGTGTGTGTGTGTGTGTGTGTGTGTTTATTCTTGGATATGTTTTGTAATCATTGCATGCAAGTACATCATGCATCTTGAAACGATGCCAAGGATTAAGGTCATGACCCCTACTAAAGGGGGTTTAGAGGTATGAGTTTATGAGATTTTTTTTGGATTTGTTATGGGTCATTTATAGGTTTTGGGTGGTTTTCGAACCATACTTTTATACACATTGTATTCTAATATAGATTAGAATATTATGGTTGAATGGTGTTGCAAATTGTTATATATTTTATTGTGAATTGTTTGTTAACACAATGAGAAAGAGGTGTAGCTCTATTTTTTTTGTTTTCTTGATTTAGAGGTTCTAGGGTAAATCTCTTGTGTTATGTGTATATGTAATATTCTTCTTCTATTATTCTTAATCATTTGATACCATTAATTCTCTTTCACAAGTTTATCAATCACTATTATTCATCATTTGGTATTAGAGCTAGAGTCTAGCTAGTCGTATGAAAAGCAAGGACATCTTGGCTCTCTAATAAACCCTTTCTTGAGTAGGAATTGTATGCCTCTAATTCTTGTGTGTGAAAGAAAATGAGGAGCAATTTAAGGATAGAGATATAAAAATTGAATGACTAGAACTTTGAATGGTAGAAGCTTAATATGGAAAATCTTCTTATGCACATAGATCGGTGGGTTGTTATGTCGGAACAAAAATCCCATAGGTGTGGTGAAAGAAGATTGGTAGAATATAGAAAGGAAAGTGATGAGTATGATTTGACTCTACCTTTGAAATTCAATGTTTAATAATTCCTCAGGAGAATCCAATGCTAAGGATCTATGGGATAAGTTAGGGACTTTGTGTCAATCCAAGTCCCTAGTGAACAAGTTATTTCTTTGGAAGTTGTACCTTCTTAGGATGAATGATGGCGACTATGTGATAGATCATCGTTGTGTATTTAACATGAAGGTAATTGGTTAGCCTCACTTGATATTAAAATGTCTAAATAAGATAAAGGTATTACTCTATAATGTTATTTTCTATATTCATGGTATAATCTCGTTGTGGCTATTGGTAGTACAATTGGAAATCTACATAAAAGTTTGAGGATGTATTTGTATCCTTGTTATTGGAAGAAATGAGGTTGAAATCCATGGAGGGTCTAACCAATGATGCCTTGTTTGTGAGAGGTCGTTCCTAATATAGAAATAAATAAATAGAAAGTCGAGGGAAAAATAGTTTAATTCTAGAGGTAGATATAAATCCCCATGAAAATTTATAAGGAAATATTGAAAATATTGTAAAATTGGGGATTTAAACAAAGATTGCAGATCTAAAAATGTTGACAAAGGAAAGGTATCTAATGATTCCCCTTCCACAATAACGATGAACTCCACATAATAAGTAGGGTATGTATACTTAACATCTTCAAGTACACACTCAAATCATGATGCATTTTTTATTGACATAGGTACTTATTTCCATATGAATTCTCGTATGGAGTGAATTGTGTAAACCACTTAGTATACAAGCTACTAAGAACACTTGGCATGCAATGTAGTTGAGATTTCTCATAAATATTTTATAACATGAGGACATGACAATTAAACATGGATTTAGTATCTCACTGTCAACATATTACCTAGGCTTATGTAACCCAAACTTTAATTATATTTCAATACCAATTCAAAGTATAAATAATCAAATCCAAGAAGCGATTAAAGTCTATAATTAATTATCTATTCTTCCTTAAATGTGAAACCTATAAGATACATGAAAGAGATAAATATCATGTTTTTTTCTTCTTTTCTCAATTTTTCATCACCTACATATTTTGATTGTATTGCCTACATGATAGTTGCAATTTGCCCAAAACCTACCTAAGAACCATCCATAGGTTCTTGCATCTATAACCACTAAAGATTACAGTCATAATGGAACTCGTGATTTTTTAAAACATAACTCAAAGGTAAAACTTGAAAGTTTATTCTTACAACTGCCTCAAATGAAGCTACAACCTACACACTATCCATACACAAGACGTAACTCATCCAAATCAAAAGACTATTGGAATATTGCCACTAAATCAAAGAGAAAGTCTAAAATTACAATGAGGTAAGGAAATTAATTACCCCAAGAAGAACTTAGTTACCCTCAAAAGACTTCGCAAGTCAGTACAATCTTGCTACAACTGGTATGAAATCCATACTCACCTTTTTCAGAGCATTGAGACTTTTGTTTCTACCTTACTAAGGTAGCATAACTTCCACAACAAATTTCCACAAGCTTAAGAAAGTATTAACACTCTGGCTATAGTCACAAGTTAGCCACAAAATTCTCTAACCAAACCCTAAATTAAATATACATATAACACCAATTTTTCCAACTCAAAAGTTAGAATACAAGTATACCATTCCTTGCTCAACATCACAGGTTATTCCTGATGAAAAACTTAATTCCAATAGTTTGAGAAGTTAGCCTCCAAATTACCTACCTTTGCCAACTTAATGTGTGTCAATTGGTTTCCACCTAACCATACCAAAGGAAAACTTATTTCCCTAGGAGCCCCAAGCATTGTGGGATCACAAGCATGAACTAGAATGAATTCAACATCAAATTATGTTCCAATGGTGGGGTTTTTCCACCTACTAAAATTTCCAAGCAATCAAAGCACCTCTAACAAGGGAATATGAATAGAAACAATACTCAACTACCTTCACCATATTCAGCTCACCCAAGCAACTCAATGTCAATGACATTCCAACAACATCTCCCTATAGCCCTGGTCACCCCCAAGCCCATGGAGATCCCATATATTTACAAGCTCTAAGAGCCTTTCCACTTCAGCCTCGTGAAAAATTCATAATTTATTGAATTCCTAATACTCAATTATTCACCATTTAGGTGGCACTCCCACCTTTTTCCCCTTTTATATTTTCTTAATTAGGTGAATTATCATCCCCTTAATATCTAATTTCACAAATGAAATAATTTGTCGTTTTAATAAATACTAGTATTTGAAGTTTCTCCTTAAAAGTGGGTATTTTTTAGGTGAAATAATTATTTCATTGGAATGAGGTTCAAGAAGTTTGTAGCCTTTAGCATCTTTAGAATATCCAACAAAAATGATTTTCTCACTTTTAGGTTGTAATGCTTTCCTTTTCTCATTGGGAATATGAGCCCATGCTACACTACCAAATACATGGAAGCAGCTTACATCTGGCTTAATTCTAGTCCATGCTTCTTCCATCGTTATTTTTAAAGCCTTTGTGGGAATGCAATTTACTATGTAATTTGCACAGTTGACGGCTTTCACCCAATAATGAAGACTTAATCCCTTAGATTGGGTCATATAATTAGCCATTTCTTTTAATGTGTGATTCTTTCTCTCAGCAACACCATTTTGTTGTGGTGTGTATGGAACAATATGTTGAATTTGAATGCCCTATGCAGTGCAATGACTATAAATTTGTTATTCACATATTCACCTCCATTGTTTGATCTTAACCTTTGAAGTTGATGTCCAATTTTTTTTTCTACAAGGGCCTTGTAGGCCAAAAACATGTTCAAAACTTCATTCTTAGGTTTTAAGAAGTAAACCCAAGTGTGTATGGAGAAGTCATCCATGAAAGTTAATAAGTACTTGTACCTAGAGAAAGAAGGAGAAGAAAGTAGACAGTAGAAATCATTATGAACAAACTGCAAAGGGGACAAGGCATGCCAAGAGGCATGTTTGTCAAAATTGTCCTGATGATGTTTTTCAAGAACACAACTGACACAAACACCATATCTACGAGAAAAGAGAGGAACACCAGTCACCATATTTTGATTAAGTAGCTATTGGAGTGGGCGATAGTTTATATGACCAAACTGCTTATGCCAAAGTTTCCTCAAGTCAGTTGCTATGAGCAACTAAAACTGATGGAAAAGATGATGACCCAAAGTTGTCAAATTTGTACAACCTGGTAATATCATAAACAATTCATGTTTCTAGGACATGCTTAGGATCTTTTAAATCCTTGATTACAACTTAGTGTGGTGAAAACTCTACGATTTTACCTTCACCTGAATGAGTGGTTTAATATACTGATAGAAGGTTACATCAAAGACTTCGAAGACATAATACATCATTGAAATGACCATTATCTACCTGAAATGTTCCAAATCCTACAACACTAAGAGATCTATCATCACCAACAAATATTTGGTTGGTGTTACATTCATTAAGAGTAGAAAAAATGGCTTTATCCTTAGCTATATGATAAGATGCTCCAAAATCAATAAGCCATTCATAAGAAGAAGAAGTGAATGTTGCATTGAAAGAGAGACTAGAAGTAGAAAGTGCATGTCCATGAGAAGACTAGGTAGAAGAAGAAGAATCAATATTGATGGTGTGTTTCTTCATCGTTGCTTCTAAGGTTTATACTCGAGATGACCATCTCGCCCAAAAAAGTTGCAATGTCTATCAGACTTCTTACTTTTTGTTTTTGGTCCTTTGTCGACATCGGGAGTAGAAGTTGGTTGAGAGGGTTTGGAACCCTTGTTTTTCTTGTTGTTTTGGCGAGGATGTTTCTTTTTTGGATGCTTGGTTTTGTCTTTCTACCATGCCACTAAGGCTTTGTTAAATGTACATGCAGTGATGATCACACCAAGTTGCAAGAGCTTATCTTGCTATCTAATCAAAGAATCACAAAAAGACTAAAGAGTGGGAGCTTGGTAAGCACCCCCTGGAGATTCTTTGGTGGCATAAAAGGTAGATATAGAGACAGAATATGCACTACCAAGCTTATCAAGAATAACATATATGCATCGATCATCCCCCATATCTATTTTACAATCTTTAAGAAAAATTCTAAGTGTTTTGAACTTAGATAAATAATCTTCAATGCAAGGGAAATCATTGGGACTTAAAGTCATTGACTGATTTTCAATTTGATGAACTCGAATCACATTGTGTTTTCCAAACATAGCTTCAAGATTAGCCCAAGCTTCATCTAGGTAATCGATTCCTTGAAGATGAAACAATAAATCAAGAGAGATGGACATTCTGATTAGTCCATGTGCTTCATCATTTTTATTATCCCATTTGGATTTTTTTTTAATCAGTGGGGGCTAGTTCTTTTCCCAAGGTAATCTCGTACAATCCTTTACTTCTTAGTACATCCTCCATATGGGATTTCCATGAGAAGTAATTGGTACTGGTAAGAAAAAGATCACTTGGAGAAGTCATATTAAAATATGTAGATAATATGGATTAAAAAGCTAAAATTGACTGTCTAGATGGAAATCTCTTGAAAAAATAGGCTATTTAAAAAAATTAGCACTGAAAATGGACTTTGGATGTGAAAGTTATGTCATTTAAAAAAAAAAGCATAAACGGTAACCAAAGCGCCACATAGCAGATAGAAGTTTGTCCACGTTGTGATGGATGCACAATGAGGTGGTTGAGTGAAAAAAAAAAAACTCCTTCTAACTTTGCCTATAAACTCACCTTTACAGAGAAGTTACTTATGAAGTGACCCACTTTTATAGAATAAGTGAAAATCACTTTTACAATGAACTTACTTTATAAATTAAAGTTGTTGTTATTATCCAGATGCTTAAAATACAAGAGTAAACCAGAAGTACACAATATGTACAACAATGTGAGCGTGAAACACAACTCTAATATAGATAAGAGAGATAAGTTACACAATAACTCCTTAAAGAATAGGAGAACCTCCTTTGAATATCCAAATACATTCATACATTACAATTCACGTGTCTAAATAATGGACACATGATCTCTATGTATACTTATTCATACACTACACATGAGGCCTCTGTAGTATTAGGCTGACCCTATTACATATACATTTACACATTACATGTATATTTATCCCCATATATGCTCCCCCTTGGGTTCATATCACATACATTTAACCCCATATATGCCCCCCTTGGGTCATAACATAGTACCCACCTTCAAAAAGCTATGTCCTCAAAGGTTTGCAATTAAAGGATTCACATGTGATGAAACCAACTAATATGATTTTCTAATGTTCCTTCTTTCTTCAATCCATTGATGATGACCCATCCATCCAAAATCAATTATTTTCGGTCTTAATCCTTGGTGGCTAGTTGTTGCATAATTTTATTTCCTTTGATTCCATGTATTTTTGTTGTAACTTCTCCAATTATAGTGATTGTTGGTCTCCGATAATAGCTTGTTGAATAGTGGTTTTGTGATTCCTTGTTCCATGAATATGGATAAGTACTCAATCTTCTTCCCTGATAATGTTGATATCGACCTTCTTGTCATCCTTGAAATCTTTCCCGATAGTGCGGGTGTCGATATGGTTTCACATTTGACGGTTTTCCTTCACTCTGCACATGCATTTCATCTATCTTATTTTCAGAGACAATGGAATCATATATCCTCTTTGTTTGGTCTTTGATTACTCTATCCTTGGAGATAATACCATCATATTTGGCATGTACATATTCTAGATGAAGTTCAACTTCTTCAAGTATCTTTTGGTGACCTTCTTGAATCTTGCCTTCTTTCTCCCTTTGAAGCTGCAATGTCACCCCATTTATCAAATTTTGACGTCTTTCTTCAATTTTGGATTACATTTCTGATTTAACCTCGTCAGTATTTAGGGATTCCTCAACCTTCTTGCAAATTTCCTCTTCAAGTATTCTAGTAGATTCTTCATCCAATATCCTTGTTTCTTCTTGATTTTGGTAATTCTTCTTTCTTTTATTTCAGTCTCTTAACCTAATCCGGTAGTTTTTTATTATGGTTTCATAATCTACATATCTCTTCATCTTTCTGTTTTAAATCTTCCCTTGAATCATCATTTTCCCACTTTGCTTTGCTACTATTTTCTTGTTTTAAGTTCTTAAGCCCCTTAATGAGTAATTCATTAAGGGATTGCATCTTAGCAAACTCATCGCTTTTACTGTCATATATTTTCTTAGCTTGTCATTATCCTTTTCCAATTTGGAGACATTTTCTTTTGATTCCTTTAATTCCACTTGAATTTTATGCATCTCCTCCATTTTTTTATCCTTGATCCATTTATTTGAGAAGAGTTTTGTTGACTCAAAAATTTGTCACCTATTATAAATGCTCGCAAAGAGTTGTGAAACCTATATATTACTAATTACAAAGCTGATAGGTGGGGTACCAAAGAATAAAATGCAAAAATGTTGGTTTTCCAACCTTTCCCTCATAATGACATACTTTAGTCTCTACATTTTGAAAAAATGGTTTAATCTTATCTCTTATGCAAATGACTGAAGTTGAAAATGATTTACTTGCATGAATGATAAAGCTCTAGAACCCTTATAACATTAATGAAATGATCTCTTGAAGAAGTTTGATACATGTGTTGAAGTTTTACTTATACAACTAGAAATTGTGGTTCTTCTTTATTATTACAATCATTTAGCACATTAGATGCATAAATAAGATCACTGAAAGAGAGAAATCACATAAAACAATAGAGACACATAGATAATCTTGAGAAACCCTCATGGGGGAGAAAACCCAGCAAAAAACTCCTCAATATAGATAGACCAGAGACCGAAGAGAAGATCCTCCTCTACTCCTTCACTAGGAAGAGTAGTGCACCACTTGGCCAAGAAATACCAAGAGATAGACCAGAAACCCTCCTTGGCGTCACCCCCAGTTGCAATAGTTTCTCCTCCAAGACTTGCACACTGTAGAGCTAGTTGGTGAGTGTGTCCAAATGAGGCACTATCATCTCTTATAAATAGTGGTATGGTCATCCTATAATTAGGTCTGGGCCAACTTGTCACTTTACCCTCTTAATATACAATTAACTATCAAGGCACAATAGGGCCAACTTTTACTAAGGCACAATAGGGCCTAATTAAATATAATATAATAACATTATTCAACACTCTCTCAAGTAGAATATTCTTCAAAGTTACAATAGTTCAAAACCCCCCCTTAACAAGAAGGGTATTCTATTGACAACATTAATAACAACTGACTTGACTCAATACATCATCAAGAGGAGGGGACATAGCCATCGACATCGAGAATATTGTCGGTCATATCTATAGATAATCAGAATTTTTTCTCATCATCAACATCAGTAGAAATCGAACATCATCATCATCTGCAGCGCAGAGCTGGAGTAACATCATCATCATCATAATCAACAACATGAAGCTGGAACATCAACATCATCAACAACATGAAGCTGGAATATCAACATCAACAACACTAAGCTAGAAAAACAACATCAACAGCATGAAGTCGGAACATCAATATCAACAACACCAAGTTGGAACAACAACATCAACAACATGAAGATGGAACAACAACATCAATGTCAATAAAATGAGGCAGGTGCATCAACAACAACATATGTGGTACTCTGACAGAACGTCCTTACCGAACCTTCAGGATCTACCCAGGAATCATAAGATTCCCTAGGATATAAAATACCACATGGTACTCTAAGAGACCGTCCTTACCGGACCTTTGGGATCTTCCCAGGAATCATAAGATTCCCAAGGATATAAAATCCTAACTGAGCTACCACTACTGACCACAGCTGGCATATACATGCACAGGTACTCTGACATATCATCCTTACCGGACTTTCGAGATCTTTCCAGGGATGATCAGTCCCCTAAGATTTAAAATCCTAACTGAGCTACCCGTTGTTGGTCAGGATAACATGGTATCATCAGCATCACTCCCCCTTTTGAGGGATGTCCTTTCATACTACACCAAGCTTGTCTCGGAAGTACTCAAACTTCCCATGAGACAGAGGCATAGTCAACACATCTGCAACCTTCTCATATGTGCCAACATATTGGAGCTTTACAGCTACCTTATGCACCATGTCACAAATGTAGTGATACCATATTTCTATGTGCTTCGTCTTATCATGGAACATTGGCTTCTCTGTCATCTTTATGTAACTCTAGTTATCACATAGAATCATAGTAGCTTCCATCTCCAGATTGAGACGGACTTGTCAACAACTTTTGAAGCCATACGGCTTCACAACTGGCGGAGAATGATGCAATGTACTATGCTTTTGTCGTACTGAGAGCAATATTGAATTGCTTCATGCTTTTCCACAAAGTAATGGTTGACCCCTGTTGAGGAAAAGGTATGAATTTCCTTACTCGATCATTTTTTAATCTTGTCTGGATAGGAAAAGATAATCGAGAATGTCACCTTGGGTTTTATAGCCTCAAAAATATTCTCCCAATTCGTAAGTATTAATTACTAGGATTGAGGATGATTTATTAATGAAAAGAAAGTTGCAATATAAAATAAAATTTATATAAGTTTCTGAAATGTACATAGATTACAGAAAGTAAACATGGAGCTCAAAAAGCAAAAAGCAACCAAGTCATAAATACCAACATATGAGACAGAATAACAATCTGATTTTATTTCATTCTGAGATATCAAAAGTGTTTTCTATTTACAAAACCCCTGCGAGGGCATGGACCAAAGTCTGATTTAGAGATCCTCGATGAACACCATACAAAAATAATATGACAATCAAGTAAAAACTGAAATTTATAATCTGGATCAACTTACCACAAACTGCTACCATTTTGACTCTGCAAGATATCCTTTATCAACCATGAAACTTAATTCACAAACAAACAAGAATACACAGACTATCAAGAATGGATCTACACCTCTAAAACAAGCGTCTGAAAAGTTTGGTTCAATCTTGAACCTTGTTGTCTACAATAAGACCATGTTGTCAAAAAGAGAATTAGGCTTTGAATAAACTCAGAAATGAATGAAAACTAAAACTATCGCATGAAACCAAAAGAACAAACCTTAGTCTTGCTTTATCCTTTTATTCTCCCCTTGTCTCTTCTTCTCATTTAGCTTTTATTCTTTCCAAATAAGTTGAAGTAGTTCAACCACTTTCTTTAGTTAAGTTGGTTTGACTTAACTAATTAGTTTAGGAGAAACAAATACTAATAATAGTTAAGGGTCTTTAATTAATAATAACTAGGTAGGTGGGACCCCTTGTGACTCTCGTAAATATATTCTTTTCAAATCATAAAATATAACACAAAAAAGGATAATCATTTAAACCACATGCCACCCTTGTAGCTCCCTTAAATATCCTCCAAACTGGATATTTTAAATATCAGAAATAATTTATATCATATCCAAAAATATATATAAATATCCACATTATCCACATTATCTAGAAAATACCAAAACAGAGTTTGTTGTCCAAAATTATGAAAACCAGTAACATTGTCTTCATCAACTCAAATCATAAAAACACATCATCTAAAAGCCATACTAGCCACTCTAGGAGGAAATTTTTCTTTTTTCACTGTTGTTTCCCTTTGATTTCTCGAAAGTAGCCCATGGTTGGTTAGACCCTTCGGGTTGTATCTCGTTGATAACATGGGAACAATCATCCTTCAAATGTATGCAGGAAGACACGGATTTTGAGGAATCATTAGAGGGAGAAGACGGGGAGGCCGTTGATTTTCCTTTATCTTGCATAGGTTGGGGAACATCAGTTTTTAGTCTTTTACTAGCATGTGAAGATCGAACAAGTGAATCAGCATGGGCAATCTGGACATTAGGATACAGGTGGTGGGAGAGGCAATGACATATTGGGCCAACCACGATGGTGAGAGACAGTCGGGTTGACTATCTCTTGCCATCCATCATTTGCAGGGACTTCCGATTGCAAGGACACAAGTGGAGGAACGGGAATGCCAAGGATTTTCTGAGGCTGGAAAGGTCTTTCTGGTCGAGGTTGTACTATTCCATGACCAATCCAGTAAAAGAACCTATCTTGGAACAGTTGGTTCAATTCTTGGGGGTCAGCATCAAAATGTATGGAAAATCTAGGCCTTCTAGGACCTGGGTTCCAATTTCCCCTGCCTATGTTATTTCTACCATGGCTGCCCCTACTGAAGAACCTCATCCTATAGTAGCAGTTCGTCAGCTCTTAATAAACCATACATGACACTCTTCTTACATGAATAAAAAAATTGGCTCAAAAATTGACACAAGATACATGCAAATCCATCCATAACAAACCATTTATTAATCGCCAAGTGAACAGGGGGTGATAATTAGCAAAAAGTGGTATAATGATAGGGGATTAATACATGAATATTGTTCAGCAATTAATCAAACAATTTAATGTGTCATAAAGTATCAAAATATCAGTCATCAATCCTTGTTGTGTTATCCTTTTGTCGCTTTTGCAGAGACTTTTTCTTTTAAAATTTATTTCACAGAACAGGTATGCAATAAATGAAATTGGGACTATGAAGGGAATGTAATGAGCAAAAAGTGATAGAATGACAGGGAAATAATGATCCGTAATGATCTTTTAATGACTGTGGTTGAGTTTTTAATTGCATGTGTTAATTAACCATTTGAGAAGCTTAATAAAAGAATGAGGAAATAAGAGGAATTATGACAGCCATATACACATATGCAGATCTGAAATGAAGTAATAAACAGCAAACCATAGCAAGAGAATTGATAACGGAGTTCGGCACAATGTTGCCTACATCTCTGGGCCTTTGTCTATGTGGGGGAGGCTTCTTTATTTCTGTTCAAAGCTCAAAATTACATCGCAGTAGTGCCAATTGGCTACAAGACTAATCTGGTCATGTTCTTTCAGATCTCTAGAACCCAGCAAAAAAAATGGCACGCAAAACGGATGACCGGAGCTCCCAGAAATGGCTCGCAAGCGTCTGCTCCTCAACAGCTTCCCTGCATAAAAATGACTTTGGCTTTGCTTCCCTTCAGCATAACTCTACTCTGACTGTCCTTTATGGCCTCAAATAGGCCTAGTTTATGTAGATCTAAAGTTGGTTATCCATCCCCAACTTCCTCCCAAAATTTCAAAAATACCTAATATCTCCCAAAAATGGATAAAATCCATTAGTTACAGGCAAAATCAATTAAAAATCAAAACATTATATAAAAAACCATTTTGCATAAATATTTGGGCACAGCCCCCAAAAGTGTGCGCCCCTGGTCATATGGGGAGCGGCCATGTGGCCAGGCACTACACTTGTGCGCTAGCCCCCTGTTCAGCTGGCTCCTAGTCTTCGGCGTGGGCATAGGACCAGGGCTAACAACTTACCCGCACGCCCCTTTTTTTGGATACAGTTATGGTCATATGTGACTGCCTGAGAACCAAGGGCCAACTCTATCCATTGAAAACCGAGTCATATGGAAGTGTAATTACACCTGCGGTCGTATGCAATGAACGAAACCGTGGGCTGGGGCGAAGCCCCAGCGCTTTCCGCCTCCAACCAAACGTTTAATCAAACATAAATATATTAATTGCCATATAACTATTAAGAACCAACAGAGGCATGGGTGGTTAGCCCGGTCCTGCCAATCCGTAGCACGGTGGAGGTCGGGGGTTCGACTCCGGTGGAGACCCCAAAATTTTACACAACGTCGGAGAGCCAACCAGAGGGTGCCACGTGGAAACCCATGATTGGGCCACGTGGCACCTCCACTACCAATCAGAAACTGCCACTTGTCAAACACTAATCAGTCCACCTATCCACCATGGTGTCTACCCAGTCAGCAACTATACCGCGATGCCAGCATGCCACCGTGAGCCTGTGCCACATGTCACCCTTACAGTGGTGACACGTGTCTCCCTCTGACTAGTCCAAATCAGCTGTCGTACTCCCTATCACCTGCCACGTGTCTTCTCCAGGAGCTACCACGTCAAATGTACGGTCTGTACAGTCAGCTTGCCATGTGGCACTGTACGAATTGTACAGTCACCCATTTTTTTTGCCTATTTGGGTTTTCGAACAGAATGTGATATCTTTCGCATACAAAGCCCGTTTGACGAAGTAAATATATGGCCGGAATCAGGAAGACGAGAGGGACGCAATTGCATTGGTTTCATCAGATTTCGAGCACTTTCATTTTTTAGCCTTTTTTAGCCCTGTTAGGCTCCTGGATCCGATTCTGGATCAAATAATATGGATATTTTTCAATTGAAAATAAATCAAAACATGCAAACAGAACATATCTTTGTTTAGACCTTCAAATTTTAACAATGTTCACTTTTTCAAAACAACAATTTAAACAATTACTTTCTTTGAAAAAATTGTTTGCTAGCTTCTAAACAATAATCTTTATGGCCATAATTATTTAATTACAACAACCTTTGCATCCATATAATCATTATATGACAGTCACAACGAACAACATTGCAATCGATATGAGAAACCACAATAGCCTTTGAGCCATAATCATGCATTAACTCAAATGCTAAATCCTTTAAAACCAACATGAACACGCACAGTGTTTACAGCCACTTATATCCATCATTTATTTCAACATTGTTCAACGCAACCAAACTGGACGTTATAACTCTTATTTGGGCCCCAATCAATTCGCACACATGTGTCTTTTTATATAAACAACATAACATTTGAACCAAATAACCTTCAATACTCTGAGCCCAAGCTTCAAATAAACAATTAGGTATAGACTTCTTCCACAATTGCCAAACGATGAATGCAACAAAATTGTGCCCAAGTAACCAAGCACGCATAGTGCTCCCACCAACCATCGAATTGGAGTAAGAAGATATCAATATAGTATTTAGGGTTTAAGACAACAAGTGGAAGGTATGAACAAGTAGTTCAATCAAAGGGTTAGGTCTTTGAATAGCGCAGACAGCTCATGCCCTATCATGATTTACCACATAACAATAATATGTAACAATGCTCTCATTTGTAAGGCTTTCCAAAACAATAGACAACCAATTCCAACAGAAAACAAAATGAAGCCAATCCCTTTAATCAACACTGTAATATGAGTGTCCAAGCATAATCTTGTGTCTGACCAAAAGCATGCATAATGCTTCCATCAACGTCTGGGTGGCGTTAAGTTCAAACTGTGCAATGCTTTCCAAGCAACGGTGAGGTCATAAGCAAGCAACTAACATCTCGTGGTTTTACCAAGACAAGGCAAGAAACACTTTAATCTTTCATCATTTCAAATTAAAACCCACAAGGTCGAAAAATGTGTGTACACTAGTCATAGAGATGAACATGGCATGGGCAACTTAAACACAGAGACATGTTATGACAATCCATAGATCATGTACTTGCAAAGCTCAGAGCTTTGGCAAACCATAATAATCAATTTCCACAGAGAGGCCAGACCCCAAAACCCAAGCCATGACTGAGCAGATTTCATTGTAAATTTTATTCAACAATTCTATGCAAAGATTACACACAACAAGAAGAATGTGACCATTTCCTTTTTTACATGCCAACATTCTAAAACCACTACCATGAGAAATGAAGGACACAAACACCAATACACAGTTCAAAAGTATCATAACAACTTAAGAATCACACAGACCGCGAGCAACATGAGCCAAAAATTGATTCAAAGGGCATAGTAACTATCATGGATGAAAGAGTAGGAAAACCCGTACCTGGAAAAATCCTGCGTGAGGAAAAATAAGATTGTATATCTCCTTTACAATCAAACAAGGCGGAACAACAACAACTCCCAGAGCCAAAACCAAAATGCATGAATGACTAGGGTGATGGGCTCAAGGGGAGTTTGAGTGATGTGCAATAAATGCACGATGCTTCTCCCTTCCAACCTCATTCAATTCAAAGTACGAGCCAAGTCGATTCACCATAGCACTAAACAATTGATCAACCAAATATCCATTGTCATATCACTTTTGCATAGTGCACCACCCCTTGGTAATAACAACTTCTTTAAATAACAATGTGCTAGGAACATAACCCAATGTGCAACCATATATGAAATTTGAACAAGGTGCATAACCATAGTAGCAAGGGTCTAGAGCACCCATCCTTTGTCATGATAATATAACATTAGAACTCAAGTATAGTTTTTTTATTCAAAATATATCCATTGTTATCCTCTATCAAGATCATTTAAACCATTTAATTCCATGTTTAATGCAATATCAAAACAAAAACTGATAATAATTCTTTCATCCACAGGGCAACCTTAACATATTTTGTGAGAGATCATCAAAGCCATACAGTGCCATGTTTTAATCAACCAAATATCCATATCACCATAACATTTTAAACCATGATCTGAGACAAATGAACTATAGAAGACTCTGTTGGTACCATCACATAAGAAAACTAAATATGAGTGTTGCATATCCACCATAGTTCCACAAGTCTTCAAGGGGGTCCCACCTACTAGTTTATTATTAATATAGATATATAATAAAGCTTGGAAAGCATTTGCGAGCATAGTATTCCTCGTTGCATTTTTAAGCGTCAACAAACTGGCGAATCCACAGGGAAATTTGTTTTCAACATATTAAGAACTTAGAATGCATGGCTTTGCAGACCAAGTGAATCGTAGATCAAAGAAAATATTTACCTGAATGATTACACAACAGGGGGAAGTGAGGCGGTTTAAGGGAAAAATGATCTGGGACTTTGGGAATAGCTCATGGAAAGTGTTATGTATGAGGGGTTTATTCATGTATGCATAGCATTCAATTGGTCACAGTGAAAGCATTTATTATTTAAAGCAGAAAAACTTATGGTGTGCTCTTTTTGAATCTGAGGGTGGAGAGAAGAAAGGGAAGACAAAAAGTAGGGATGAAAATCCAATTATCTATCTAACAACAGTACTGGAACCAGAAAGCAATTTCAATGATGTCTAAAAGGGGGACATCATAAAAGTTGTGTAACCATATTGTTATTGATTAACAATACTTACAGAATAGTATCGTTGTGGCAAAATTGATCTAGAGTTTATTTCTTAAAAGAAAAGAAATTAATAAAAGAAAAACAACAAAGCAAAATCAAAGCAGTGAAATAGAAAATTATAATACAAAAGTAACCTTCATGCAGTGTTTTAACTCTCAAATTGGTTACACTTAGTGTTTCAAGTGGGAATCATTGGTACTATAGGAAAATAATCACTCTTCCAAGTCCTTTAGAAGATAAGAATTGGCGCCCAAGACAAAAGTGATTTCAAAAGGACCCAGCCATAATTTTTGAAACTTTGAATGTCTTCCTCTATCAGCATGGGCTGAATCCCAAAGCAAGACTTTCTCATTTACCTTAAATCTGATAGCTTTTGCGCTTTTATTGAAATATTTCTTTATGGCTTGTTGTCTTCTCTTGATGTTATCCAAGGCAAACATCCTTTGTTCCTCTAAAGCTAACAGTGCATTTATCCTTTGAGACACATTAGAAGAATTTAATTCTTCGATCTATAGCATCATCCGTAGAGAAGAAAGTTCCAACTCGGTGGCCAAAATAGCTTCTTGACCATAAACAAGATGAAAGGGAGTGCAACCTATGCTTACCTTGGTAGTGGTGCGATCTTCCCAAAGGGCATAGGTGATGAGGGTGTTCCATTGACGAGGCTTATCTTCGATGAGCCTCTTGATAATTCTAATCGGATTTTTGTTAGTAAACTCAGCTTTGCCATATCCTTGAGGATAATAAGATGATGAAGTAAAATGTTTGACTACCGACATAGCTAGAAACTGAGTCAAATTAGCAGAAATGAAAGCGGGATCGTTGTCAGTAATAATTTCTAAAGGAATGTCAAATCTACAGAAAATGTTAGTTTCAAGGAAAGAAATAACTTGTTAATCCTATGAATGTTTAAGTGGGACAACTTCAATCCATTTCGTAAAATAATATGTGGTTGTCAAGATAAAAACCTGCCATGTTGAAGATGGAGGATTAATAGGACCAATGAAGTCCAGACCCCATTTTGAAAAAGGAAAATTAGAGAGGACAAGACGCAGAGGCATGACAAAAAGACGTTATTTCCCAGCGAATTTTTGGTACTTGTCACAAGATTTTGAAAAGTTATAAGAATCTCAAAAAATTAAAGGCTAGTAATACCCTTTCCTAATGATCTTAAAAGCAGTAGTTTTAGCAGAAAAGTGGCCACCCGCATGAATAACATAATCTGAAGATTCATGGGTTTCTTGTAACAGTTTTTGTGCTTCCTCATTATTCACACATCGAAGTAATATACCATCAGCAGATCTCATGTATAAGAAGTCTCCTAACATCACATATCTGGAAGATTCAAGACGAAGCCTTCTCCTTTGATGAGTATCTAAGGTATCTGGACATCTCTGATTTTGCAAGTAATACACTAGATTTTTATACCAGGGATTTTCAACTATAGGAAGGATTTGACTATCAATGTAAAATAGTGTTGAAAGATGATTATCTTGTTTGTCAATTTCTTCACTTGCTTCAGCATGTTGAGGCAAGTGAAGGGCTAAGTCTCATCCCTTAATTTTTTTTGAAGTCATGATGGTTAAATCATGCTCCTGGATTTTGGCAAGCCAATGTGCAAGCTTCCCTGAAAGATAAGATTGTGAAAGCAAAAACTTGACAGGAGGCAAAGGGACTTTTACCAGTGTGTACTTGCCTAAGATAAAGTGGCGAAATTTTTCCATAGCTTTAACAAGAGCAAAAACATGTTTTTCGATATAAGAATATTTGAATTCGTCGTCTAACAAGCTTTGACTCATGTAAGCTACTGGTTTTTCGTTATTTTGGTCATCACATTGTATGAGAACAACAGAAATTGCTTCCTCTGTGGCATTAGTGTATATAATAAAATCTTTCTCAAAATCTGGCTTCGCCAAAACCGGTATGGAACTAATTGCCTTCTTAATCCTCACAAAAGCATTCTCGACATCATCAGTCCAAGAAAAGGAGCGATCTTGCTTGAGAATATTGTGAATTGGTTTGACCATTACAACAAAATCAGGAACAAATCTACGAACAAAGTTGATAATGCCCATAAAGGCTTGAACTTCCTTTTTGGAAGTGGGGGCAGGAAAGTTCAAAATAACAATGATCATTTCAAGATCTATGCTTATTCCTGAATCAGAAACAATATGCCCAAGGAGCTTTCCCTTAGTAACGTTGAAAATAGACTTAGAAGGATTTAAAGAAATGTCGAACTTTCTGCATCGCATGAGAAATTTTCTAAGATGACCAAAATGATCAAAACGGTTCTTTGAATATACATTCAAGTCATCAAGATAAATCGGTTCTTTGGAAGGTGGCACCTACATTAGATAAACCAAAAGGCATGTGTTCATAAGCGAATGTACCCCAACGTGTAGTGAAAGTGGTTTTGTATTTATCAGTCTTTGTTACCTTGATTTGATTATAACTAGAAAAACCATCAAGTAAGGACATCATTTGTGACCCTGCAACTTGCTGCAAAATCATTTCCATATTAGAGAAAGGAAAATGGTCTTTTACGCTCGCTCTGTTCAATGCACGGAAATCAACGCATAGTCAGATCTGACCGATTTTTTTCCGAACGAGAACCAAATTGGAAAACCACTCGGAATACTTAACAGGAAAACTTATCCCAGCTTTCAAGAGTTTTTCCAACTCCTTCCTAATGGTAGCTTCAAGTGTGGGGTTAATGGGTATTTGTTTTTGCCTAACTGGTTTTATACCCTCCTTGATAGGAATGGCATGTTGTATGAGAGCAGGATCAAAACCACGAAGATCCTCATAAGACCAAGCAAAAATATCTTGAAATTCACGAAGTAACTCAGTGAATTTCAACTTTTCTTCATCGGTACATTGGGCACCTATCTTAACATTCTTTAGGGAATCAGGTGTTCCAATGTTCAAGGAAAGGGTTTCACCCACTTTCCTTTTTGACTCCTCTTCTTTATGCCTTTCTTTGTTGCCTACATCACTCGATGAAAATGAAATTTCTAGAGCAATACAAGCCCTTCAGAATTTTTTTATTTTCCATGGATATAATCTTTTTGGGCTTATATGGTTCATTTCATATGAAAGCATAGATGCTTTCATCACTAGGGAAGACCTGCCATGACTCTACATTGTCAGGGATATGAGGACGATATAAAGATTGAAAAGTACAATCGGGTCTTTGTGGCAGAAGTTGCCGAGTAGGAGAGGCTGCAAAAACAACTAACCTATTAGCCATTGAATTCAATTCCATTTTAACATGAGTGATGTTAAATGATAATAAGTTCGAGATAAGCATCCAAACAGCTTGGATGTAGCGTTTCATTAACTTTTTGCTAGGAGAATATATTTTATGTACAAGGTTCACAACAAGCTTAGAGTCCCCAAAAACTGTAAGGTGTCCACAACCTAAATTATAGGCATTTTCAATGCCTAGCAATAATGCTTTGAATTTGGTGACGTTGTTTGTGCAACCAAATTCTAACCTATAGGAAAAGTTGTGAATTCTACCTACATGTGAGTATAAGATAATGTCATCTCCATTACCTTCATTGGAGCATGATCCATCAAAGTGCATGTGCCACATACCATCCTCCAGATCAATTTGTTCCATGGTAGTGTCGTCCTCATCCGCAAAGATGGAGTACACCCCTAAATCCTCCTTGACATAGTTTACATTAGGTTGTGGAATTCTTTCTATGTAAGGTGAGATTCTTCCTTCTCTTAGGACTATGATATTATTTCCATTCCGAGGAACAGATAAGTGTGCCTGTCAAGTGAAATATATCCACATGTCAAGGCTTGCCAGCCTCTTAGTAAAATGATAGAATAATTACTTACTAGCATGTCAATTACCTGGATATTAAGGGTTGTCCTGATTTGAAGATGTGCGCACAGAACCAAAGTCATTTCTTTTATTCCGCTTATAGTCGATTGTTGTAGACTATTATATGAGAGCATGTTTCTAGAATTTTCATTGGTACAAGACAAGCCTACTCCTCCATAATAATTTTTGACATTACGCTTCGGCCCAAACCGACGTCAATTAGGCAACAACGGGCTATTTTGTGCATAATATTTATAGAAATGAAAAATGGATAATTTTTTACATGGTGTCTAAAATTATTTACACCTACTTTATTTGCAATAGAATCCTCTTATTTTACCTCTTCAGAGAGATTGGTTGTGGTGGAAGCTTTTCCTTCCATGAAATTTTTTAGATGCTTTTGTTGCTTAGGGATGACAATGATGTCCAGAAGAGTAGCATCGGCCTTGATAATAGACAATTGGTTGAGAATGTTATATTCGGAAGAGGGGAGAGGGGAGGGAATTCATTAACTGTCAGGAGTCTTGGTAGCTTGTTCAATAGCAGCTTGTGAAGATGAGCTTGGGCTAGAAGAAGTACGAGGGGGATCATATTTTCCTTTTGAAGCATAGGATTTATTCCTAGTCTTTATGGTCATGACATCCTCTGGCTCTGCCCAATCTAAAACAACAATGGTAGTTTCAGGCCTTTTTCCAAATATTTTATCTCTGGCACTCTTCTTTACCTCACAAGTACTTTCCTCATGATTGTCCTCACAAAAGTTACACCAAATCCGAGGCACGATGGCCTTGGGATGAAATTTGTTTTCATTAGAATTCCTAAAATATGATGAAGAAGAAGATGATGCCCCAATAGCAAGTGAAGGGGTATTCCCTTTCACTCATATGCTATCATTTGATTATTCATATCATGTACAAGTTGTAAGAGGTCAGACATGTTCGTTTGTTTAATTGAGTCTCCCTTGGGAAGACCTATTCTTTCGAGTTGTTCTTCATACTCTAGACAAGTATGAAGAGCGGAACCAAGATTGTCAATAGATTTTTCTTCAAGCCTATGCCAATAAGGGGAAGGTAGAGCATTGTAATAATGCATAAAAGCGGCTTGGTTCTGGGGGCGAATAAATTCGGGAATTTGATTATACAACTTGGTGAAACGTAAGTTGAAAGACTTGATAGTCTCACCATATTTGTACGTAATGTTATTATATTCTGGTAATTGTTCGGTTGGGCTCTTAGACTGCCCATAAGTAGATTTGAACCAGTAAACTAACTCTTCCCAAGTGGAAAGAATCTTGGGAGGGAGATCAAAGAAATCTCCCATTGCTTTCCCTTCGAGAGAGTTGACAAACAAGCGCATACAATTATCATTGTCATTAGCTCCTATATTGTGGCAAGCATTAGAGAATGCCACCAAGTGTTTGTTTGTAGTGACTATGTTATTTCCTAAAAACCTAGGAAGATGTTCCTTAAATTTTGGTAGCATACGAGTGGCAGGTGTTAGGTTTAAAGGGGAGGATACATGCCACAGGGTAGTAGTAGCATCTTCTTCAAATAAAAAAATTCCATACTTCTTTATGACCTTGGTGGGGTTGGTAGTAGATTGGACAGGGACTTGATGGCTATACAAACTACCAATTATTGACGATGTTGAAGGTTGAGATGAAGAAGCACCTCCAGTGCCACCAAAGCCACCCACAAATGCCATTTTCTAAATGATGGGTGAGGGCGAGAAAGATAAACTAACCAAATCAGATAAAGTTCTTCTTAAAGTACCTTGTTGGGTTGACAAAACAACGTTCCTTCTTCCTATTTCAACGATAGGAGTGATTTCAGGAGACAATCCTCTTCTTCTCCTAGATATGCAAGGATTTAAGGACATGAAAAAGAAGATCAAAACTTTTAGGAAAAAGAGAGCTACAGTTGACTCCTAGGTTGTCTTTGCCTGGCCTCCCAACGCTCTCGAACACTTATGTCTTGACCAATTTCTTCTCACGAGCTTTCAAGCTCAGCCCAGGTGTTAGAAATTTCTAAGATGGTATTGAATAAAGTTAAAGAAATGTTGGTTTGGTATTTAAGATTGTGTTCAATATCGGGTTGCCTTGTAACAGGTACTGTCATGAGGATAAGAAAACAACCAAAGAATAAAAAACAAAAGCAGAAATTTTAATGATAATCACGAATACAATCAACCAGAGAGATATGGAATATCTCCCTAGTATGGTCACCAAATAAATGTTGAGGAAAATGTATGAATTACCTTACTCAATCATTTTCGAATCTTGCCTCGCTAGGACAAGATAGTGGGGAATGTCACCCTGGGTTTTATAGCCTTAAAAATATTCTTTGAATTCGTAAGTATCAATTACTAGGATTGAGGTTGATTTATTAATGAAAAGAAAGTTGTAATATAAAATAAAATTTATATAAGTTTTTGAAATGTACACAGATTACATAAAGTAAACATGGAGCTCAAAAAGAAAAAAGTAACCAAGTCATAAATACACATATATGAGACAGAATAACATTCTGATTTTATTTCATTCTGAGATATCAAAAATGTTTTCTCTTTACAAAACCCCGGCGAGGGCATGGACCAAAGTCTAATTTAGAGATCCCCGATGAACACCATACAAAAAGACTCTGACAATCAAGTAATACTAAAATTTATAATCTGGATCAGCTTGCCACAAACTGTTGCCATTTTGACTCTACAAGATACCCTTTATCAGCCATAAAACTTAATTCACAAACAAACAAAAATACATAGACTATCAAGGATGGATAAACACCTCTAAAACAAGTGTCTGAAAAGTTTGGTTTAGTCTTGAACCTTGTTGTCTAATATAAGACCCTACTGTCAAAAAGAGAATTGGGCTTTGAATAAACTCAGAAATGAATGAAAACTAAAACTATCTCATGAAACCAAAAGAGCAAACCTTAGTCTTGCTTTCTCCTTTTGTTCTTCCCTTGTCTCTTCTTCGCATTCAGCTTTTATTCTTTCCAAATAAGTTGAAGTAGTGCAACTACTTTCTTTAGTTAAGTTAGTTTGACTTAAATAATTAGTTTCGGAGAAATAATTAATAATAATAGTTAAGGGTCTTTAATTAATAATAACTAGGTAGGTGGGACCCCTTGTGACTCTCGTAAATATCTCCTTTTCAAATCATAAAATATAACACAAAAAAGGATAATCATTTAAACCACATGCCACCCTTGTAGCTCCCTTAAATATCCTCCAAACTAGATATTTTAAATATCATAAATAATTTATATTGTATCCAAAAATATATATAAATATCCACATTATGCACATTATTCACAAAATACCAAAATAGAGCTTGTTGTCCAAAATTCTAAACCAATAACACTATCTTCATAAAAACACATAATCTAAAAACACTATCACCAACTCAAATCATAAAAACACATAATCTAAAAGCCATACTTGCCACTCTGGGAGGGAATTTTTCTTTTTTCATTGTTGTTTCCCTTTGATTTCTCGGAAGTAGCTCGTGGTTGGTTAGACCCTTGGGGTTGTATCTCACTGATAACATGTCAATAATCATCTTTCAAATGCATATGGGAAGACATGGATTTTGAGGAATCATTGGAGGGAGAAGAAGGGGACACCACTGCTTTTCCTTTATCCTGCACAGGTTGAGGAACATCAATTTTTAGTCTTTTAATAGCATGTGAAGATTGAATAGGTGAATCAACATGGGAAATCTGGACATTAGGATTAACAGGTGGTGGGAGAGGCAATGACATATTGGGCCAACCATGATGGTGAGAGACATCTGAGTTGACAATCTCTTGCCATCCATCATTTGCAAGGACTTCCGGTTGCAAGGACACATGTAAGGAACGGGAATGTCGAGAATGTTTTGAGGCTGGAAATGAGGTCTTTCTGGTCGAGTTTGTATTATTCCTTGACCAATCTAGTTAAAGAACCCATCTTGGAACAATTGGTTCAATTCTTGGGGGTCAGCATCAAAATGTATGGAAAATCTAGGCCTTCTGATCCAAATTTTAAGGGGGTATATGGTCTAAATTCAAATACAAAAGCCATAAAGTTGTAAAGCTAATAGATTGTTAATGTGGATCAAGGAGATGCCCACCTCTTCATTAATTCATTGGGCTAACATGTTTCCCATAAGGGTCAAAGAGAGTCCCACCTCTCCATTATTGTATTGGGTTTTATTTTCCACTACTTAGTTAGTTGGGTAGTTAGATCTATTATTATAACAATAGAGACGCATTTAATGAGATCTTTCTATTAATGGATTGGATTTTATTTTTCACTACTTAGTTAGTTGGGTAGTTAGATCTATTATACTAATAATAGAGACTCATTTAATGAGCTATTTTTGACTTTGTCCAATGGACCATTTTGTAATGCTATATAAAGGCCTAACAAGCCTTCTCATAATACCAAGTTACTCATTTTGGCTTCTCTCATATTTGTTGTTGTTCATTGTGAGATTCATTAGCTCTGAGTGATTTACTAGTAGTTAGTTTTAGAGGTGAGACTCTTCTTTGAGTCTCACCTCCCAAGTACTTCATTTACATGTTGTTGTTTTTCCATGCTTCTTTTTATGCAAGATTGACATTTCTAAGCTCCCCTCTCTCGGCATTCAAGCCATCCAGATCTTAGCCCCCGAGATCCGAATCCAAATCCAGATCCATTGAATCAATTTGAGCTACTGAAGATATATTTCCATCCATATGTGGAACTCCTTCTCTAGTTTCCTGAGCAGGGAGAAAAAGATTGTTGAATATGGTGGTACGCGCGGCCTCCTTGGTTCAAATACATGTTGAAATTCATTCGATGATATCTCTCAAACCAGAAAGCCAAATCATATTCCGCGAAATACCCATTTGAGATATTGAAGATATCTTTCCAATGAGATATGGAAGATCCTTTAAAATGTTGTGTATATGTCACAACACCTATTTGAAGCGGGTTGAGTGTAGAGGACCACAAAGGATTCCAAGGGTTTGTAGAGCAGCATGGGTTGTTGTAGAGGTTGTGGAACCTCTGTGTGCAGCATGGACACCCTGCAAAATTGTTGAAAATGTTGCAGACCAATGGATGCAGTGGATCCATGTATAGATGTAGTGAATCCATGTATGGATGTAGTGAATCCATGTATGGTTTTCCTTGTAATGGTGAACGAAGATCCGAGGGTAAAAAAAAAATTTACCCTGTAGTGCATGTGGACCAACTATGATGCTTATAGTGTATGGCCCAAAAAATGGATTCTGATAGTACCAAAAGGAGTTTGGTGGTTGTTACAAATGTTTGAACCCGTAGCATGCTTCAAATTCTTGTCTCGGTGGAGAGCGAACCTGCTCTGATACCACTTATTCGAATCTCGGGTGCTAAGATCTGGATGGCTTGAATGCTGAGAAAGGAGGAGCTTAGAAATTCCAATCTTGCATAAAAAGAAGCATGAAAAAAAAAAATGTAAATGAAGTACTTGGGAGGTGAGGCTCAAAGAAGAGCCTCACCTCTAACACTAACTACTAGTAAATCACTCAGAGCTAATGAATCTCACAATGAACAATAGCAAATATGAGAGAAGCCAAAATGAGTAACTTTATATTATGAGAAGGCTTGTTAGGCCTTTATATAGCATTACAAAATGGTCCATTGGACAAATTCAAAAAGAACTCATTAAATGAGTCTCTATTATTAGTATAATAGATATAACTAACCAACTATCTAAGTAGTGGAAAATAAAATCCAATCCAATAATGGAAAGAGCTCATTAAATG
>WSFP011405433.1:0-25616 GCA_009831015.1 Picea engelmannii | reverse complement strand
CTTCCTCTTTCCATTTCCATCGTAGCTCCGTTCCAATGCTCTAATGAAATTGAACCTACAAAGGAACATAATCCAACCAAAGTGAAAGAAATATAATATTCTCAACAAGAACCTATGTATGTGATCAAGGAATCATACAATAAAACACGACTAGTTTTATGGGAAATAAACATATTGTTGTATCATATTAAAATGAAAGTGGAGATTACAAACAAATCCTTGATGTTGTAAGTTCCCTTCGAACAGTCCCTTGCTTCCCACACACTTTTGATTCATAGATTCTGTGACTATAGATCTGAAAGTCACTCACAATCTATCTTGACAAAGAAAAGCTCAATGCCACTCTAACCAAGCTAACAATCTCAAGCCAAATTTCCAATCCAACCAAGACAACTTTCTCCAGTAGAGCTCCTCTTCTTTTATAAGATGAAGAGGATAAGGTGAGGAGGTTAGGATGATCCCAGTAAATCAGAAAAGTGAGTAAGATCCAAAATGATCGGAGGCCACCTCACCATAGAAGCTTCTCCTTCTAGAAACATCAAGAAGATGCTCATTTTTCCCATGTACGAATATCGTCCCACCCTTAGAACTGATCAGAGAGCGATGATGTCATAAGCCAGGTTTAGTACAACATGCGACAAATTAGGATCATCGCACCCCTAGAAATGGACAGGGTGCAACGATCCTCCTTACTAGGGTTTTTACAAAGGAAAATATGACTTCATCTCTTAGGTAAAGTTATTCTTCTTTATTTCCTCAGGAATTCAGGCCACTAATTCCTCTAAAGACATCATATAGGTTTACATCATTAACGCTCATAGGGATGACGAAAATAATGTGTAAGAGTAGAGGCCATGGATGTGGCGGTGCCCTTCTGCTTACTGTGAGTACGGATCACATAGAAGATGAACTTACTGTTCTGTGAGATGACCTTACTACATTGCTTAGCATAGATTAAAGAAATAACAGTAGGTGGCACTACCTCTGCTATCCTGTACAATTGTCTACCCAAAGTAATAATAACACTGTGGGGTCCAGACTCATACACAACATGACACTTCCACAAATATGGTTGTCCTAAAATAACATCACAAACTTCAAGGGGAGAAATATCACACAGTACCTCATCTTTGAAAGGCTTGATTCCATAGGGAATATGACATTGTTGGCTGACATGAAGATCTCTTCTTTGGAAAATCCATCTGATGGTGCATGGCTACGGGTGCGGTGTCGTTGGAAATTTTTTCTTTTTAGATTTTTCCACCAACATTAGACTAGAATTAGCACTTTGGATTAGGATGTGAGTATCACTCTCGAAATAATTCGAAACAAACTTATCATCTTGTGATAGGGAGAGTAAATCCAATTTTAATATAATCATAGCTGGGATCCCCCTCTCACACAGGGGTTACGCATGAGGTTGTGTTCGGGAGAGAAACAAAGATTATCTCTCCAAAGTTTAACCATTCATAGTAGTAAGATCGTATTTTGGGGGTTCTTCTTGCGGTCCAATTATCTTCATTTGGTCTCGGTGTTTCGTGAATTCTGAATTCGTTCGGGGTCCTCTGGAGTTCTACCGGTTCACTTGTCCTCATTTCTCTTGAAGGATTTCAGACTTGTTATCATGCCCATACATTCAGATTGGATTGTCGACTGTACCCTCCTAGAGGCTGACTGCGAGTTGGTGTCCTTAGTAGCCATAATATTTAGGGTCCTCACACAAGGTGATGGTGAAGGGAAGTCTTCATTATACATGGGACAAGCGTTGGTCAAACTCACTCGGGCTCCTTGGAGGGTCAATCCACGATTATTATGTGAAAGCTTGAACCAAGGCATAAGTCTGTTAAGCAGGTCACCAACGTAACTTTTCCACCTGTTTTGATCAGGGATCTTTTTGTTAGGTGACTTATTAAAGAATTGTATAAAATGAGCATAAACTAAAGTACACCATAAAGAAGGAAAAAATCAAAAGGAAAGAGACATAAGCATGCAATATGAACACAAAGAAATTGATAATGGAGTTCGTCCCTGGTGGACTACGTCTTCGGGTCCTGCTCTCAAATGGGTAGGTCTTTTTATTAACTCCAGAAAAGAATTGGGTAAATTACATAAGTATACCTCATTCTGGAGTTAAGATACCGAATCTTTGCTCAGATAAGAAAACTAACATCACCACTGTGTTCATGGTGTCGAATTACCTAATAATGACTGTCCCCACACCTCAATCCGAGTCTAGAATTTTCAGGCCCAAGAGACACCCTACCTCAGTTTACGTTCCCTGACTCTACAATAAATAACCAGTAAAACATCGAAATATGTGCCCTATCTTGAAATCTATGCCAAAATCCATATGGGTACGCTCTTGGTTTTCCTCTGTCTCTTATGTCTCGTACACTAGTGGAAAGCCCTCTTCTTATAAAGATTTTGGGCAGTTATGTAATACTGAGTTAGTTGGCGTAGTGGTTAGGGAATATATTTGAAGCGCTTAGTTGGCAGAGGTCTCGTGATCGAATCCCACAGACTCCCCTTTTTAGCTCCTTTTTACAAGGAATTTGGCACGTTGCTAAACTGGCGGAGACTCTATCTTTGGCGGGTGGTCTTTTAATTGGCGGGAATGACACAAAAATAGCAGAGATATTGGGGAACAATTTGGTGGTTGGCTAATTTGGCAGACCTGTGGAATATACTACCAGTCTGGAGGAACCGCCGCCAGATTTGGCGATATAATTAATATATATATATTTTTAATTTTTGGTCACGAGCCCTCCTTGGGCATTTTAGGGGTGCCACATGGTGTCATCCGATTGGGCCATGTGGTATCCATTGATTGACCCACCTAGATGCTGATGTCACCTCCACATCACCTTTGTATGGGACACATGGAGCATTCTAGGTGGTGCCATGTGGCATCACCTAGGGTGCCATGTGGCATGTTTTTATCGTTCCACAGAGAGCCCTGAAAAGCCTATTGGTGGGTGACACGTGGCAACCTCTAGTGCTTCCACATGGCATGCTGAGGTCATAATGACATGTGTCACTCTCTATCCTTGCCACATACACTTTGCAGATGATGACATCATCCATACTGATGCTGACGTCAGCAGTTCAGATGCTGACTCATCCCTGCTGACTACGCTGGGTTGACCAAAACTTTGATCGCAAATATGTTTCGATCCGTAAATCCGTTTGACAAGCCATTTGCGCCGTTATAAATCTTGCAACGTTATCTTCATGAACATGCCATTTTCATTGAGTTTTGAGAACTTTGAAGTTTTTCCCTTTCTCTGTCTATTGAAGCCATTTTGAGCGTCCTAAGTTTCCTCTGCGCGTTCTGAGTTGTTATTATCCTTCTATGGATCCTTTTTGGATCATGCCTTCCCACTGAGATATTTTTGGACCACCAAAATCTTTCATCAATCAATAGGTAAGTGAGGGAAGAGTCCCCTCACTTTGTCCTTCTCAATCCACTTTTCCTTGCTTGGATGTGTTCCCTTTAAGCCTACTCGAAGATAATCAACATCACCCCTACGTGAATTCCTCGTCCTTCTGTCAAGGATGATATCTCCCTGTAACTCATCCAAGTAATCAGGTGAAAACTCATCAACTAAAGGTATTGAAACTTCCTCATCCCGATCCATGACCATGGGAGGCTAAAAACGTTTCAAGTTCTCGACGTTCACAACGGAGTAAATTTGCATATACGGTGGAATATCTAAATGAAAAGCATTATTGTTTCTTTTATCCAAGATAGTGAAGGGTCCATATCATGTAGGATTGAGTTTCTTGCCTTCACCCTTCAATTGTTCCTCACTGATATGAAGCCATACTCAGTCTCCAACCTGGAGCTGATGATCAACCCCATGATTGTCATGCCGAGATTTATACTGTTCTTGACTCTTCTCCACCTGTTCCCTGACTTCCTGGTGTATATGTTGTATCCTCTGGATGAACTTGTGGGCTCTGTCCTCTGTTCGTTCTTCATCCACATCGACATCTCTCCCATACATTAAGTCCAAAGAAACCTTTGGTAGGTACTCGAAACATGTCTCAAAAGATGAACTCTGAGTGGATGAATGTAAAGCTAGGTTATAAACATGTTGTACATGGGGTATCTGTTCATCCCATAACTTAGGATACTTGCTGCAGTAGCCTCGAAGAAAAAGTACCATTGTTCTGTTTACGACGTTTGTCTGTTTGTCGGTCTGTGGATGAAAAACAATGCTCCTCTTCAATTTAGTGTCCATCATTCTCCACAATATAGTCCAAAAATACCCAAGGAATCGAGTATCTCGATCCAAGACAATGGACGTGGGTAACCCAAATTGAACCCAAACATACTAAAATAAGAGATTAACAATCTTCTCAACAATGATATGCTTTTTACATGGCATCAAGATACACATCTTGCTGAACCTATCCACTATGGAAAACAAATAATCATGACCCCCTTTGGCCATTGGTAAACCCCCTAAAAAATCCATGGAAATGCTTTCCCATGGATGGTATGGAACAAGAAGTGGTGAGTATAGCCCCAATTTTCTATTAGTGGGCTTACAAGTAGAACACATCACACACCACTTTACATATTTAGTTACAATTTCTTTCATTTGAGACCAATAAAAAACCTCTTCAAATGAGCCATAGTTCTTCCTACCCCAAAATGTCGAGACACAAGAGAAGTATGAGCTTCTCATATTACATGGACTCGTTCACTTGTAGGAATACATTGCTTCCCAATATGATAGAGTAATTTCCCTGCACACAATAGTTCTCTACCTGTGCACCATGGGTTAGCTTCTCATATACTTCTTTAAAATATTCATCGATGACATATTTCTCTATGTAGCTATCATGAGATAAAGAAGTATTCTTAAAAATAATAGAATAAGAAATAGGAGTTCTAGAAAGAATATCAACTACCTTGTTACTTGTACCCTTCTTGTACTTGATTACCAAATGAAATTGTTGTATAAAACACATCCATCTGTAGTGCTGATATTGTTGTATTTTGGTATGTTCTTGAAGATATTGTAAGGGCTGGTGATCTATATGTATAATTGTTTCCTTCCCTAACAAGTAGTGCTTCCATTTATTTACGCTTTGAACTAATGCATACAACTCTTTATCATATGTAGGATAGTTAACAACAACTTGGTTAAAAGTATCAGAGTGGTAACAGATAGGCTTACGATATTGCATCAATACTGCACCCATGGCGTATCCACTGACATCTGTCTTGATCTCAAAAGTCTTTTGAAGATTTGGTAGTGCTAATAATGGTGCGGTAATGATATTCTCCTTCAAAGTGTCAAAAGCTTTATGTTTCTTTTCTTCCCACTAAAAAGTGTTCTTCACACTGGTTAAGGCATGCAAAGGAGTTGCTATAAAGGAGAAGTTGGGAATGAATCTCCTCCAATACTAGACTTCAACCAAGAAGCTTCTAATCCCGGTCACACTTTTTGGCTCAGGCCAATTTACAATTACTTCAATTTTGGAAGGATCAATCTTTAATTGTCCTCCTCCTACAATATGACCTAAGCACATAAGTGCAATCTTGCCAAATTCACATTTATAAATTTTTACATACAACTTTTCCCTTTGCAAAGTATCCAATACTTGCTTTACATGCCTTACATGTTCATCCCAAGTCCTGCTAAAAGAAAGAATGTCATCTAAATACACAATCACAAATTCATCTAGGAAAGTCCTGAATACCTCATTCATCACATGCATGAAAGTTGTCGGAGCATTGCAAAGCCCAAACGATATAATTAACCACTCAAACAATCCTTGTTTGGTTTTAAAGGAAGTCTTCCATGTATCATGTTCTGCGATCCTAATTTGATGATATCCACTGCGCAAATCCAAGTTAGTGAAATAAACAACATTATTCAACTGATCAAGTAAATCATCTATATGAGGAAGAGGGTATCGATTTTTCATCATGATTTTAAAGGAAGTATTCCATGCAACAAGGAGGTATAATGACCATTCCTTGGTAATCTCCTCCAGGTCATCTTCTGTCATCTTGTAATATGACTGGAGTTGTTGTTTGTGCTTGTCTGCGTGCATTGTGATGTAGGTGAAGTGATGATCTACACTGAATTTCATCAAAGTTCGAAACCTATGAAGAGTGTTGGGTGTATTGCGCGGTGTAGACTGAATGGAATTCCTCAACTGAGTGTAGTACACATGGAAGATGACATTGGACTGCCACTATTTGTTCATGTCACTAGAGTACCACAGCGTACAAAACTTCTCGGCCAGGGATTCAAAGGGTTTGATCTTCGGAAACATGGCTCCCTCAGGCAATTCCCACGTGATGAAGGCGATGATTATGAGAAACCATCTAAATTGTAACTCATGCCCTTGTTCCAACGTTTGTCTATAGTCAAGCTCTAGCTGATTTATAAGGTATTTCTCCCAGTTCATTTGTAGTCCCTCCGCGACTTCCCTGCGAGGTCAACTACAAATCTGGTCACCTGTGTAGGTCTGTTTTTTTAGAATAACTTGCCTGCGACTAGATGGAAACCAAAACATAATATTGAATTCTCAATGGAGGCTACCTTTTAACATCACGTGCCTTTCTCTAGATCTCCATATGTGTCTTTTATTTGTTGAGCGAGAGCATGATCTACGGTTTTTCCAGGGTAAAATTCCTGCAGGTCAGGGCCCTGCATGCTTATCCCAGTGATCTGATTGATCAGAATCAGATCCACGGTGATGCGCCGGTCCAACCAAAGGTATCCTCCATGGTAACAGAGCAGCAAGAGTCGAACACAAGAATTTAGTTCCTGATGCCTCCCAAAATGTGGAATCTTCATTACGTTGAGGAGGGTTGACTGCGCAAGGTTATGGTTTCATTGTTGCGGTACAATATTGGGGTTCTTTCCTTTTGTAATAGTCAAATACTTATGCAGGTCTAGCATACTGTATACCTTGTGATCTCCAAGGTTACAATCATTGAATTTCAACGTGGTGATATTCTCCTGGTAAGAATGAACTATGCGCACCCCTTTCGGGATGTACGTAGTGACTGCATCATAATCGAAGTTTCTGGGTATAGAGTCTCGATTCACTGGTCTGCTTAGTGGTGGGATATATTAAGGAAAGATGCTTTGGATCATCTTCACAGTGGCGAAGTCATTTCTGAGCTTAGATCGTCTTTCCGAAGGCAGTCGGGATGGTCTTGCTTGAGCAGTGGAGGGGGAAGTTGCCAGTACGCCTGAGGATGATGCCTATACACTTGTAGACATTCTGCATTCTAACATGACTCTCCCAGCCATTAAATCAATTAGAACTTTTTCAACAACTTTCTCAGCAGCGCTGAGCTCGTTCGACATACAAACTTGGGTTAGCTGGCTCGGGTGAAAAAGGAATTCAGAGATGACATCGAATAGTAAGGAAATGATCTTAGGGTAAGTAAATCTCAGGGTTCATGCTCAGATTATTAGTTAGCAAAAATTATTCTCGGTGCATGGCATGACAAGTTAATAAAGCAATCTCAGAAACAATTTGCTTGCAATGGACATGGGGCCTTCATTAACTCCGTTCTATCCGTTTTGGTGCTATCCAACGGTCTAGTGGTAACCCATAACTTGTTTTCGATCCGTTTGGAGTGGAGGTCGAATGGGTACATCGGTTCCAACGACTATATTGCTTCGTCATGGCGAAGTACTCCATGTCATTGTTCTGATATCTCGACGAAGCTCCAATTCTGTAATTCTTCTTGCTGCGAAGTATCCTATAGAACCTCTTGTAACCTTACAGTATTAGCCCTTTCCTTTCTTAACTTCCTAGCCTTATTTCCAGTGAGTTTCGTCTCAGTAATTCTTTTACCATTCTGATGTTTATCTTATGTGGTCTTAGTTACTTCGCGCTATGGAAAATCTTTCTTAGGGTTTCTTGATAATACTTCTTCTGTATCAAAAATAGGTAACTCAATATTTTGTAGATCCTCAAGTGTTCAGTTAGCTTCAACATAGGAGGTACTAATATTAAATATCTGTGATCTTCTCTTTTGTTCTTTAATCAAGTGCACGATCCTTCTGGTCATAAAGTGTTTTAACTCTTGCTTCTTCTGTTCCAAAAAATTCTTTTCTTCTCTTCGTCTGGCCTGTTCTCTATCAATCCAGGGTTTTCCTATGAGAATGGTAAATGGGGTGTCATCTTCAACAAATTTAATGATCTCAAAGTCTTCCTCTGTCAAAGTTTTGTTGGCAATCATGGGTATCCGGGCGAGCCTTCCACATAGGTTTACTAGTTTTCCTTTGAAGAAACTTGTTCCTCCTAGGGAAGGGATCATGGCAGGCTTTCCTATAGCTTCCCAAGATCTTTATGGCATAATTTTCACTTGCGCTTCTTCATCAATAGTACAGTCAATGTCAAAGTCCCCTATTCTTGCTTCGATTTGCTCCTTTTCTTTGAAGATCTATGATAGCCTAACATGTCGGTGGTCATTTAAGGTATCTTTCATCTGTAGCAATATCATTTTTTATTCTTTATGGGTTTCTGCTATAATCTTGGTCTCTTGATCTCCCTCAGGGTTTGCTTGTTCCATATTTAGCTTCTCAAGCCTCGCAATGATTCTAGGGCAATCCAATACTTCATGGTCCATAGCCTTACAACAGAGGCAACTAGGTCTTCTCCTAGGGCATTCTTTAGCAAGATGTCCTGGTCCTCTGCAACTATAATAGAGGGTTAATCCTCTCGTCTGTTTAGATGTTCCCCAACTCCTTCTATAATGCGCACCAAGATCATGGTGGTTAGCCTACAATTTTTTTTTTCTAGGATCCTACATCCACTTGTTAGTCCAGACATTCTTTCGATGTATAAGTATAACATATCTATTACTATACTTATTAGATCTATTCATATCAAACTTTCTTTCATCTATTAATGCCCTAGTTTTGAAGCTAGGACAAAATCTATCAAACATACCTAGATCCATGTTTTAGAAACTAAATATTTCACTTATCTTACTTCTGCAAATCACAGAGCTTCCAGATCTAAGACTTTTAACTATTCTTACCTTTATCAAGGCATAGAGCTTACAGATCTTACCTTTTTCTTCACAGATTTAACTTCTTTTCTTCAGATCTGACCTCTCTTTCTTCAGATCTAACCTCTTTTCTTGGCACAAAGCTTCACAGGTTAAACAGAACACTATGCATTAGGGCAATAGATCTACGCATAGAGTTTATTTCATGCAAAGATTATTCTTCTTCAGTTCTCGGCAATCACAATTCCAGGTCCCGACAATGAAACCATTTGTTGGCACAGGGGCAGACCCAGGGTTCAATGCTCAAGAGTGCACCAAAAAATCCCTAACTACCGAACCTTTTGGCAACACCTGCGAAGTAGATGAAGTCTCACCCGAGGTAGAGGCAGGGGTGGTTGCAAGACTCACGTGTCTACAACCTTAGCTGGGACACAGATTTGTGATTATCTTTTTTACAACGCACTTAGCATCAGTTATTCCTTAACATACATTCATTAATATACTTCACAGAAGGCACAAATAATTTCAGTGAATACTTATACTAGGAATGATTCAGTACTTATCCACAAAAATATAGGTTAGATTGAACAGATAGAGCACTAAGATGTTCATTCATTCATCAACAACAAAGAGCATAACTAGATCTACTTAATCACATCAAGCACTTAGCCAAGAAAGAGATAAATACATAAGAGTGAAGCACAAAACACTATACACATAGTTACTGTGGTTCACCCCCACCCTGGGGCTACGTCCAGAAAGTCTTCTTTATATTATCTTGGTCAATCGGTTACAACACAGAGCTCTAATGACCCTTACTTGGAACAAGGTAGAAGATCTATGCAGCTCGCTATATCCTTCTTCCTTGCTCTTCAACATCAGACTATAACAACCTGCACTTAGCTCTTCGATCTCATGCACAGAGCACTCTAAGATACATCCAATCACACAAATCCAATTACTAGCACTAAGATTTCATTCATACATCACATAGATGTACTACATTACTATCTCCTCCTTATATTACTATCTATAATGCCTATTTATAGATTACAAAATGGGCCTAGACATGGGTAAACCCACGGGCCGACATCCCTTTCCTGTTACATCAACCCAAAACCCTAAAATGGACCCCAAAATAGGTCTTTCTTCCTTATTTTCTACTTCATGTTGCGCTCCTTTCTTAGCAAGTTGTTGCAGTCCCAAAAGTGGTCAAGTATGACCAAGTACTCTTCAAAACTTGGTCAAGGGCCAATAGGCCCCCAACACTCACCCGTGACTCATCCTTAGTCACTCAGGTCTGACCAATTTTTCTTCAAATGCCTCAAGCTTGGATCGAGCGGCTTCAATCTGCTGCAGTGAAAAAACCTCTTGTTCAGTAAATTCCTGGATTACTGTGTCATTGAACGATCCTTCCAGGTGTTGTTTTGCAGTGATGACACCCTATTTGAGTTCAACTCCCTGGCTTTCTAGTTCGGTGAATAGTTGGCATGCCTTCTCTTGGAGTGGTTGTATTCGTTGAGAGACATCCATTACTTTACTTTGTAGCATGTGTACTTGTTGTTGGCCTATGCGTTTCTCTGCGAACCTCTTTATTCTTTCGACTGGGGTCATGGAATTCAGTTGTGCTTGTAGCACATCTGCATGTTTCTTTGCTTCATGGATTTGTGCCTCCAATGTCTGCAATTCTGGATTCTTTGTGAGGGTTTCATAGGTCTGGGCACTTCTGGTGCTTAGTTGCCTACATTCCAAAGCCAAATTTTTTAATCGGTCGACTGCACTTCAAGTAGTGGCCTCTTATAGGTCTCTTATCTCTTAGGGTGTCTCAGGGATGGTGAGGAGCTCTAGATCTGTGATGCGTTTTTGAAGTTGTTGGATTACTGCTTCCAGTTGGGTCACCTATTGTGGAAGACGATCTTCCATCTTCACTTCTATGATCGTCATAGAGCATAGTGCCTTTTGAACTCTTTCTTGTGTTTCAAGTTGCTTTTCTAGCAAATGGTCCTTTTTCTACTGTAACTGGGATTTTTCCTCCTCCCATTTCTCTTGTAAGTCAAGCTGCTCCTGTTCTACCTTTCTCTGTTTCTCTTCATGTGCACTTTGTGCTTGCGCCAAAGCCTAGGTGGCTTTCGCTATGTATTCTTGAGCTCGTAGAGGGAGAGATACAACTTTCTCGGTGATCTGGTGTAACTTTGTGGGCTCATCCCATGTTCCTGATATTTCCATTATTAATGGCGCCATAGAAATTACTTGGCTGGACTGAAGTGCTCGTTGTGTTTCTTTGAATTCGCCTGTGATCCAGCGGAATAAATCCTCCTGCTTTACTTCTTGCTTTTCCATGAGCTCTAATGAAACATCATTCAGCACGGAAATTAAGAAGTCAAAATCACCCGGGGTAAGCATAGTCTTAAGCGTGGTCTGGGTGGCCTTAGTTTTCTTTCTGGATGAGGGCCTCGGTGGGGTAATCTTCCTTTTCTTTAAGGGATCTATCTCGTCCCTAAGTGGGGTAACCTTTCCTTTTCTCTGTTCAACTTATGTGCTCCCTAGTTCTTCATCATCACCTCCCTTCGCAGGTGAGAGAGAAGCAGTTTTCATGGATGTGCTATGGATATCTTGAACTTCCACATCCTTCTTAGTCTTTCGTGGTCCTGGTGTATCCGACATAGGTTTAGGGCTATCTATGTCGAACATCTCTGCAGGGTCTGTTGCAACAAGGAGGTCTTCTGACCATTCCTTGGTAATCTCCTCCAGGTCATCTTCTGTCATCTTGTAATATGACCGGAGTTGTTGTTTGTGCTTGTCTGCGCGCGCTGTGATGTAGGTGAAGTGACGATCTGCATTGAATTTCATCAAAGTTTGAAACCTATGAAGAGTGTTGGGTGTAATGCGCAGTGTAGATTGAATGGAATTCCTCAACTGAGTTTAGTACGAATGGAAGATGACATTGGATTTCCATTATTTGTTCATGCCGCTAGACTACCACAATGTACAAAACTTCGCGGCCAAGGGTTCGAAGGGTTTGATCTCTTGAAATGTGGCTCCCTCGGCCAGTTTCCATGCGATGAAGGTGATGAGTATGAGAAACCAGCTAAATTGGAACTCATACCCTTGGTCTTGCGTTTGTCTATAGTCAAGCTCTAGATAATTTATAAGGTATTTCACCCAGTTCATTTGTAGTCCCTTCGTGACTTCCCTGCGAGGTCAACTACAAATCTGGTCACCTGTGTAGGTCTGTTTTTTCAGAATAAATTGCCTACGATTAGCTGGAAACCAAAGCGTACTACTGCATTCTCAATGGAGGCTACCTTGTAACCTTGTGTTCCTTTCTCTATATCACCATATGTGTCTTTTATTTGTTGAGTGAGAGCATGATCTGTGGTCTTTCCAGGGTAAAATTCCTGCAGATCAGGGCCTTGCATGCTTAGCCCAGTGATCCAATTGATTAGAATTGGATCCACGATGATTCATGGGTCCAACCATAGGTATCCTCCTTGGTTGCAGAACATAAAGATTTGAACACAGACATTTACTTCCTGATGTTTCCCAAAATCTGGAATCTTCATTACGTTGAGGAGGGTTGACTATGCAAGGTTATGGGTTCATTGCTGCGGTACAATATTGGGGTTATTTCCTTTTGTAATCGACAAATACTTGTGCGGGGCTAGCATACTGTATACCTTTCGATCTCCAAGGTTACAATCACTCAATTTCAGTGTGGTGAGCTTCTCCTGGTAAGCATGAACCATGCGCACCCATTTTGGGAGGTATGTAATGACTACATCATAATCGAAGTCTCTGGGTACAGAGTCTCAATTCACTAGTCTGCTTAGTGGTGGGATATATTTAGGCAAGATGTTTGGGATCATATTCACAGTGGTGAAGTCATTTTCGAGCTTAGATTGTCTTTCTGAAGGTGGTCGAGATGGTCCTTCTCGAGCAGTGGAGGGGGAAGCTGGCACTATGCCTGAGGATGATGCCTGTACACTTGTAGACATTCTTTGTTCTGACATGACTCTTTCAGCCATTAAATCAATTAGAACTTCTTCAACAATTTTGTTAGAAGCACTGAGCTCATTTGACATACAAACTTGGGTCAGCTAGCTCGGGTGCAAAAGGAATTCAAAGATGACAACGAATAATAAGGCGATGATCTCAGGGTAAGTAAATCTCAGGGTTCACACTCAAATTCTCAGTTAGAAAAAAGTATTCTCGGTGCGTGGCATGACAGGTTAAGTAGGCAATCTCAGCAACGGTCTTCTTGCAATGGACATGGGGCTTTCATTAACTTCGTTCTATCAGTTCTGGTGCTATCCAATGGTCTAGTGGTAACCCATAATTGCTTTTCGATCCGTTCGGAGCAACGGTCGAACATGTATATCGATTGCAATGACTATACTACATCATCATGGTGAAGTACTCCATGTCGTTGTTCTGATATCTCGGCGAAGCTCCAATTCTGCAATTCTTCTTGCTGCGAAGTGTCCTCTAGAACCTCTTGTAACCTTACAGTATTAGCCCTTTTCTTTCTTAACTTCCTAGCCTTCTTCCCAGTAAGTTTCATCTCAGTAATGATTTTACCATTTTGATGTTTATCTTCTGTGGTCTTAGTTACTTCGCATTCTGGAAAATGTTTCTTAGGGTTCCTTGATAATACTTCTTCTATATCAAAAATAGGTAACTCGATCTTTTGTGGATCCTCAAGTGTTCTGTTAGCTTCAAAATTGGAGGTACTAATATTAAATATTTGCGATCTTCTCTTTTTTTCTTCAATCAAGTGCACGATCCTTCTGGTCATAAAGCCTTTTAACTCTTGCTTCTTTTGTTTCTTCTCTTTGTCTGGCCTGTTCTCTATCAATTCAGGGTTTTCCTATGAGCATGGTAAACAGGGCGTTGTCTTCAAAAAATTTAATGATCTCAAAGTCTTCCTCTGTCAAAGTCCTATTGACATTCATGGGTATCCGAGCGATCCTTCCACATAGGTTTACTAGCTTTCCTCTGAAGAAACTTGTTCCTCCTAGGGAAGGGATCATGGAAGGCTTTCCTATAGCTTCCCAAGTTCTTTCTGGCATAATGTTCACTTGTGCTTCTTCATCAAGAGTACATTCAAAGTCAAAGTCCCCTATTCTTGCTTCGATTTTCTCCTTTTCTTTGAAGATCTCTGATAGCCTAACATCTCGATGGTCATTTCAGGTATCTTTCATTTGTAGCAATATATTTTTTGATTATTTCTAGGTTTCTACTATAATCTTGTTCTCTTGATCTTCCTCAGGGTTTGCTTGTTCCATATTCAAATTCTCAAGCCTAGAAATCATTCTAGGGAAATCCAATACTTCATGGTCCATAGCCTTACAACAGAGGCAACTAGGTCTTCTCCCAGGGCATACTTTAGCAAGATGTCTTGGTCGTCTACAACTATAACATAGGGTTAATCCTCTCGTCGGTTTAGATGTTCCCCAACACTTTCTGTACTGCGCACTAGGATCATGGTGGCTAGCCTGCAAAAACCTTTTTCTGGGATCCTGGATCCAGTTGTTAGTCCAAAAATTCTTTCGATGTATAGGTATAACATATCTATCACTATATTTATCAGATCTATTCATATCAAACTTTATTTCATCTATTAATTCCCTAGTTTTGAAGCTAGGACAAAATCTATCAAACATACCTAGATCCATACTTTAGAAAAAAAAATTCACTTATCTTACTTCTGCAGAGCACAAAGCTTCCATATCTAAGACTTTTAACTATTCTTACCTTTATCAAGGCATAGAGCTTACAAATCTTATTTTTTTCTTCACAGATATGACTTCTTTTCTTCAGATTTGACCTTTCTTTCTTTAGATCTGACCTCTTTTCTTGGCACAAAGCTTCACAGGTCAAACAAAACACTGCACACTAGGGAAACAGATCTACGCACAGAGCTTATTTCACGCAAAGTTTCTTCTTCTTCAGTTCCTAGAAATCACAGTTCCAGGTCCCAACAACGAAACTATTTGTTGGCATAGGGGAAGACCTAGGGTTCAACACTCAAGAGTGCACCAACAAAGCCCTAACTATTGACCCTTTCGGAAACACCTGCAAAGAAGATGAAGTCTCACCCGAGGTAGAGGCAAGGGTGGTTGCAAGACTCATGTGTCTGCAACCTTAGCTGGGACACAGATCTGTGATTATCTTTCTTACAACGCACTTAGCATCAATTATTCCTTAACATACATTCATTAATATACTTCGCAGAAGGCACACAGAATCACAGTGAATACTTATACTAGGAATGATTCAGTACTTATCCATAGAAATATAGGTTAGATTCAACAGATCAAGCACTAAGCATCTCATATATCAGATCTAATGTTCATTCATTCATGAACAACACATAGCGTAACTAGATCTACTTAATCACATCAAACACTTAGCCAAGAAAGAGATAAATACATAAGAGTGAAGCACAAAACACTATACACACAGTTACTGTGGTTCACCCCCACCCTGGGGCTACATCCACAAAGTCTTCTTTATATTATCTTGGTCAAGCAATTACAACACATAGCTCTAATGACCCTTACTTTGCACAGGACAAAAGATCTACGTATCTCGCTAGATCCTTCTTCCTTGCTCTTCAACATTAGACTATAACAACCTACACTTAGCTCTTTGATCTCATGCACAAAGCACTCTAAGATACATCTAATCACACAGATCCAATTACTAGCACTAAGATTTCATTCATACATCACATAGATGTACTACATTACTATCTCCTCCTTATCTTACTATCGACATTGCCTATTTATAGATTACAAAATGGGCCTAGATGTGGGTAAACCCACGGGCCGACATCCCTTTCCCGTTACATCAACCGAAAACCCTAAAATGGACCCTAAAATAGGTCTTGCTTCCTTATTTTTTTCTTCACGTTGTGCTCCTTCCTTGGCAAGTTGTCACAGTCCCAAAAGTGGTCAAGTATGACCAAGTACTCTTCAAAACTTGGTCAAGCGCCAACAATAGGTGAAGAAAAATTTACATGAAGCTTTAATAATGGTTTCTTAAAAGAGGCTTTATGTCTAGAATGATGAGAGTGATGACAATACTCAAAGGAAGAATAACTAGAACTTAAAGGTGAAGATGGAGGTTCAGGAGGATCTACTCCAACCCCTTGGTTTACTGAAGCATCATGATCTACATGTGCTTCCTTTTTCTTCCCTTTCTTCTTCATCCTTGTTGGCCCTTGGTTATGGAAGCAAGCGAAGATCAAGGAAGAAAAGGGAAAAACGTGAACTGCATGGAAGACACAATGACTGTTACTGAGTCGAAGTGAGTAAAAGAGAAGAAAAGACAAAATGAAGTAAAGGAAGCAAGACGTTGGATGAGGAGAGAGAGGATGTTAGATCAACAAGGAAGATGGATCGTGGAAAACTCAGTAAGAGGAAAAAGCCACTATTGGATGCTTTGGAGCACCGCATAAGAAGGAAGGAAAGATAGGCTAGCGAAGCCCTGAAAACATGAGTCAAGTTGACCTAGGGTTTTAGACACCTAGGGTTTTGGTATCTAGGGTTTTGACACTTAGGTTTTAGCCTAAAGGTGTCCGAGAACTATTGTTATATATAAATAGAGGTCTAAAGGACCTAGGATGGGTTGGTGTTAGGATTGTTGTTGTTGTCCTTGTTATCGTGTGATCGAGTGAGGATTATTGTGTGAGAGAGAAGTGTTGAGTGTAGAGCCTTCTGGTATTGTAATATCTTCAGCTGGGTGTGAATATCGGTCCTGCATCTAAGTCCACAGGAAGGGGAGAGACCGAGAGAAGAAGAAAGAAGATCTGCTGGATGAGAGCACAAACAAGGATTGTATGCTTCATCTTAATATATTATAAAGAACCTTTCTATTGACGTATCCCTAGAGAGAGGGTGAACCACATATATTTTGTGTTGTGTGTGTGATTGGTGCTCTATTCTTTGTCATTTGGTATACTGTTACTGCATTACTATGTTAGATCTGATAGCTAAGTTGTGCAGAGTAGATATGATTTGGTAAGTGATATATAAATGGTGTATTTCTCTTGTATTGAATCCACTTGATATCCCCTTGGTTGTAAACATCTCTATCCTGCAACCCCCCCATAGCTACTTCGGGCGAGACTGCATATTCTTCGCAGGTGTTGCCGAAAGGGCCAGTAGTTAGGGCGTTTTGTTGCGCTCTTAGAGTTGAACCCTGGGTCTTCCCCTGTGCCAACAAATAGTTCCATTGCTAGGACAAGAATCTTCTTGAGTGAATTTGAAGGTGGTTTCCATCAAAGACAGAGATTCAGAAGTGGATAGAAGACTAAGAAAAGGACTTTGCTGAAGCCTAGAATAAGAACCCTAATCTTAGTACAGAGGATTGGATGGAGAGATATATCTTTACTGATATACACAAAATTTTCTTTGGAGGAATCCATCAGGAGCTATATGAGTAGCTAGCTAGGTTAGAATATACCCAGTTTGAGATAAGAGCTAGTCCACTTGTGGTTTGGACATTGACGTTGATCAAGAATATCAAGGGAGTTGATAACGTTGTTTCAAGAGAAGTAGATCACTAGTTTGATAGTACTATTGGAGGGTATATCACCAAGTTTTCTTTTGACAGAGTAGATTCATATAGCCAAGCTGAGAGATATTTCTTTAAGGGACCCAAAGGAAAATTTTTACATTTTATGAAGTTGAGGATCAATATGTTATTGCATGAGAAGAACATATTGAAGATATAGTAGTTAGACAGATTCAAAAAGGCTAATGTTCAAGAATTCAAACAACGACAATGACACAAAGGTTGGACATATGTGTAGTGGGAGAGCGTTTAGAGAAGTTCATCTTACAAACTTGTTTAAGAAGAACTATGGGGAAGAGGGTTTCTACAGTGGAGAAGGGGCAGATCTGACAGACGAGGAACATTTAGAATCCGCTAGGATAGAGGAAACTTGCCGAGAAGAGCCAAAAGCTTCAGGAACTGCGCTGATTATCGAAGTAAGTATCGATACTCTTCCTATTGTTTCAGTAGCCTTAAGTAACCAGAGTAACCTAAGTCATCATAGAACTTTCACTAGTAGTCCATGACATACTCAGTCAGGAAACCTAGGAAGATCTATGGCAGATGAGATGAGGTTACCCACCTTTAGAGGAGATGGATCTGAAGACCCTCAACAACACTGGTTTCTTTGCGAAGCTGTGTGGAGTATTAAGAATATCACTGACAAAGCTGTCAAACGAGCTCAGTTCAGTACTACCCTAAGAGATCACGCATTGAGATGGTATATGAAATTTGTCCAAGGAGATACACCTAAACCACTGAATGCTATTAAGACTTCACTAATTGCTGAATTCAAGAAACCCAAGTCAGAATCGCAGTGCATTACATAAATGAAAGAAATCAAGTAAAGAATAGATGAACCGGTATGGGAGTTCGATCAGAGATTCAAGATCTTGACAGACCATCTGAGTTTTTAAATCCCAGATGAGAAGAACAAGGAATGGTTCATTCCTACCCTATTACCACACATCAGAGTTCCTCTGATGAAATAGAAGATTGCTTTGTAGGCTGAGGCGCAAAATATTTCCATGAAGCTAGAATCATCCCCTATGGGAGAATCCAACTCAAGTATGAGTCAAATCTTGAGTAAGCTAACTAGTTTGTCACTGCAGGTTGAAGATATGACGAAAGACAAAGGAAAACATAAAAGGGAAGAAATTTGGTGTGTTAGATGTAGATCAAAAGGCCATGACAAGGAACATTGTCCCCTATTCCATGAATACTGGGCCTCTGGAGCTTCGAGCCCCTTGAAACAAGTTACTCTACCCTGGTGCGAGGTATGTAGAAATAAACATCTCCCTAGTGAGTGCTACTACATGCAAAAATATGTTCAGACACCCAAAAATTTGTATTGCACGTTCTGTAAGTCTGTGGGACATGATGATAGGGATTGTAGGGATTACAATCTCATGCATGAAAGGTCAAGGGATATATACAATATTCAAGGTGAAGTATGACAAGAAGGAAACACTACGCAGTATAAATCCCCTAGGAGAGGAAACTTCAACCCTCATGGTGGATTCCAAGGAAGAGGAAGAGGAGGAGGTATGGGTCAAGGTCGAGGACAGGTAATCTGTTATAACTACGCATATCCAGGACACTTGGAAAGGGATTGTCAGAACCCTTGTACTGCTTGCATCTATTGCAATTCATTCGAGCATGTTATCAAGGAATGTCCAAAATTGTTGGCTAAACTTCAAGAGAAATGAGGCCCTGAGCAGGACCTGCAGATACAATTGATCAAAACAGAACCTCACGGAGCAGACCCTAGAGTTGTTGTTATCACTCAAGGAGGTGTTGTTACAGGAGAAGACAGAATGACCCGAGGAAAAACTATAGAAGAATCAAGAGTCAGGAAAGCTGTAGAGAAGACACAAACTTTTGATGCAAAGAAAGAAAAACAAATGTTTGAGGAGGCAAGGAATGAATTCAGGGAGATCAAGGTTCTTCATCAAAGACACGACCAGATGTAAGAGAATGTGGAATGCCTCTGGCATTCAATCAGTCTTCTTCACCCAGAGATGAAAAAGAGGAAAGTAAACTTGTCAATTTCTTGTATACATTTATAGAGCTGATTAAAGATGAGAAAGATATAAAAGAACTACAAAATTTGGTGAGACAGTATGAGATAGGTAGGGTAGATTATTTAATGAATAAATCAATACATCAAATATCCAATAAGAGAAGGAAAAATAAGGAACTAAACCTCAATGCTCAAATTGGAGAATATGATATAGACTATGTGGTCCTCGACTTAGGGTCGGAGTTCATTGTCATGATGAAGCAAACCTGGGAATTGATGGGAAAAAACTAAGTTGATCTATTCCCCTATAAGGATTAGGATGGCTAATCAAAAGGAGGTAAGCCCCATCAGAATATTGGAACATGTCCCTGTGGAAATTGATAGAGTGAGGATGTTTGCAGACTTCGAGGTGATTGAGATAGTTGATGATAGCTGTCCTTACCCTGCGCTGTTAGGAATTGATTGGGCTTTCAATAACTCCACTGTGATTGATTTAAAGAAAATACGAATGTCGTTTGAATGAGATGGACTTAGGGTCATCGTACTGTTAGATCCCGATGAAGGTTAGTGATACACTAAGCCCATCAGAGAAGAATAACGGGCATATGAATTGGAGAACATATGCAAATTAACAACCAGACAACATGATTACATTAATCCCATGGTGGATGGAAATTTGAGTTGGCGAAGTGACAACACATGTTCATGAGATTTAGAAGAAGCACTAGAGAACTGGTAGGACAAAATGTATGAAGTATCTACAAGGATATGTGATAGATTTACTAGAGAAGTACGTTGGATCGACAAAACAATGAGTAACTTACCCACCTTTGATGGTCTGAATCCTTTAGAAACCTTCTTGTCGGACTTTGAAGAAAGTGTACCAACACAACAACGCTTGTTCGCAATGGATGAGGCCTTGAAATCCACACCAAAAAGATGGTGGGGGACACATAAAAACAACATTACATAATGGGTACAATGTCGTACTATGATGACAACGCGGTTCTTAGTGCAAGTAGACTGCTGCGAAGTTAGGTACACATGTCGAAGCTACCCGAAAGACCATGTGCGAAGTTACGAGGAAGCCTAGAGAAATATTCCTCAAGAGAAGTGGGTGCACAAATTCATAAACACACTGGACACTATCCCTATCAACTGGTACCTCCAAGTAGAACTACGCCTCATCACTACAAATTGGAAAGGTATGACTCAAAAATTTGTCACTACCTTTTTATTTGAAAGACAATATCCTACAGTATATCAAGCATTACAGACTGTAAGACATAAAGTATTTGAAGAGGCACCTAGCCTTCCTTTAGATCAAGAAGAGGATGAATGGACTGCGCCTCTCCTAAAACTACAAGGCTATTACAAAATCAATGTTGATGAAGACGATGATCTTAGGAAGGTGAACATCGAAAAAACAGAAGGCCAGAGATATGTGGAAGGACCATGAGTTGAGCTACCATTTATTGGACAACCTGTCAAGATCAAGAAAGTCAATATTGGGACATAGCAAAGAACGAAGCTTGCAAATGTTGGAGATTATTGGGATGTTTCCACTATTGACAAGATCACCGAGTTACCGCATGAATATAACGACTTGTTTTCGACCAATTTTACTGATATGAAGGGCATTAAAGGGCCTATGGGATAGATGAGGATCCCTTTGAAACCAGATGCAAGACCAATCAAAAAGAGACCCTACAGATTGAACCCTAAATATAAGGAGAAAGTGAAGATTGAGCTCGATAGAATGCTGGAAGCAAGGATTATAGAACCTGTCGAAGAATCAGAATGGATTAGCCCTATGGTGGTACAAGACAAGAAGATAGGATAGATCTGGATCTGTGTATATCTCAGGAAGCTGAATGATGCCTGTTTTCATGACCCCTTCCCTACTCCATTCACTGATGAAGTGTTAGATAATGTAGGAGGTCAGGAAGTATATTATTTTATAGATGGATTTTCAGGATACCATCAGATCCAAATTGCTAAGGAAGATCCCCATAAGACCACCTTTTCCACAGAATGGGGATCCTACCAATATAAAATAATTCTATTTGGATTGAAGAATGCCCCAACCATATTTTCCAGGGTGGTATTTGAAGCATTCAAGGAGTTCCTGCATAAGTTTCTAGAAGCATACTTTGATGATTGGACTATTTTTAGTTTATTGAAAAATCATATCGAATGTTTAAGGCTAATGTTGGACGAGTGCAAGCAGTTTTAGATTGCCTTAAACCTGAAGAAATGAAAAACTGCTAGCCATTAGAAAGATTGATGACCACTTCGCAGAGATAGTCCAATTACTGTCAACAGGAATGGCACCGAGTGAATATACAATCACCCAGAAGAAACATCTAGTAGTGTGCATTGTAGAGTTTTCACTTATAGTGGGACAGCTATACATCTACACTGAGGAGGTGTTTTATGGAGGCAGAAATAGCATTGATCCTCGCCGAAGCTCATGAAGGCATTGCGGAAGGACACTATGCAGGGAAAGCCACCACGTAGAATGTTCTTCAAGCTAGCCTTTGGTGGCCTACCTTACACAAAGACGCTAAGGACTATTACAAAGCCTGCGATGTATGCCAAAGAGTTGGGAAACCATCCAAAAGAGATGAAATGTCGTTAGCACCACAACTGACCCTATAAGCATTTGAGAAATGGGCCATTGACTTTGTGGGACCTATTAACCCATTAGGGAAGCGCACATGAGCAAGGTACATAATTACTGCAACAACGTACTTGACCAGATGGGTTGAAGCAAGAGAAGTTAAGGACTGTACTACCACTACAGTTGTACGCTTCATATTTGATGACATAATAACCAGGTTTGGATGCCCGAAGATCCTTATGAGCAATCAAGGCACACATTTCATTAATAAAAAAAATGAATCTTTGATCGAGGAATTTATAGTTCATCATCAGAAGAGCAGGCCTTACCATCCAAAAGCAAATGGGACAGTTGAAGCATTCAACAAGATCTTGGAGACAACACTAATGAAGATTTGCAGTGTCAATAGAGATGACTAGGATTTAAGAGTACCAACATTATTATGGGCCTATAGAACCACTTGCAAGAAGCTAAAAATGCATACCCCCTTTAAATTGGTGTATGGTCTCGAATCCATTGTCCCAATGGAATATTTAGTACCAAGCCTATGAATTGTTGCCTTTACAGATATGGATGACACTAGCATTGTTCGAGAGAGGCTTGCATAGTTGGTCGAACTGGAGGAAGACAGATTTATTACATGATTTCATCAGCAGGTCCAGAAAGAAAGAGAGGAGGCCTACCATGACAGACACATCAATAACAAGGTATTTAAGCAAGGTGATCTAGTACTGGTATACGACAGTAAGTTCATGAAGCATCCTGAGAAGTTCAGAATGCATTGGCTTGGGCCATATGAGGTCGCCTATGTTACATAAGGAGGAGCTGCACAGTTGAAGAATTTGAATGGAGAGTTTTTGTCCCTTGACCAAGTTTTGGGAGTTTCTTAGTCATGTTGACCTAGTTTGGGACTTCGAAATCCTATCGAAGGAGGAGCACAAGACGAATCAGAGAACATGGGATCTTGGCCCCCATTTGGGCCTGTTTTTGGGTTTTTGGGAATAAGTAACGGGAAAGGGATGTCGGTCCATGGGTTTACCTAGTTTTAGGCCTATTTTGTATATATAAATAAATTCCTAGGATAGGAAGAAAAAGGGAGAGACAAATGAAAGGCTAAGTGCTAGACCTAAGTGATGTGAATGTATGCTAAGTGCAAGTAGTAGTGACAGATTGTGAAAGGGTTAGTGCTGTAATGCGAGGAGGAAGGATCTAGCAAAATATGCATATCTTCTGTCCTATGTAGAGTAATGGTTTGAGGCTCTATGCTATAGCAGATTGACTAAAGGAAATAAAGAAGAAGAGTTGGTGGGCGTAGCCCCAAGAGAAGGGTGAACCATGTAAACACTATGTTATTTTGCTTGGTGCTTGTATGAATGTGTTTATGTCTTCTTTGCTTAGTGCTTTGAGATGATTAGATAAATCTTCTTATGATTAGTGCTAATGATGTATAGAATGTTAGATCTAATGTACATGAATATGCTCAGTTCTTGATCTATTACATCTAACCTTTTTACTTGTGCTAAGTTCTTGTATACGGTAGATTAGTGTGGATACTGCAAGGTGCTATTTTATCAGCGAAGTAGATAATGATTTCATGTTAAAGAACTGAAGGTTCTAAATGATTTATTAAGGAATACAATCAAAAATCTGTGTCCCAGCTAAGGTTGTAGACACTTGAGTCCTGCAACCACCCCTGTTTGTACCTTGGGTGAGACTTCATATTCTTTGCAGGCGTTGGTGAAAGGGCATGTAGTTAGGGTTTTGTTGGTGCGTTATTGTAGCGTTGAACCCTGGGTCTTCCCCTGTGCTAAAAATTGGCCCTTGACTAAGTTTTGGGGTTTTCTTGGTCATGTTGACCTAGTTTGGGACTTCGATAGCCTATCGAAGAAGAAGAGCAAGACGAAGCGGAGATCACGGGATCTCGGCCCCCTTTTGGGCCTCTTTTTGGGTTTTTGGGAACATGTAACAGGAAAGGGATGTCGACCCATGGGTTTACCCATGTTTAGGCCTATTTTGTATATATAAATAGATGTCTAGGCTAGGAAGAAAAAGGGAGATACAAATGAAATTATAAGCGCTAGACCTAAGTTATGTGAATGTATGCTAAGTGCAAGTAATAGTGACAAATTGTGAAAGACTTAGTGCTGTAACGTGAGGAGGAAGGATCCAGCGAGCTGTGTAGATATTCTATCCTATGAGGAGTAAGGGTTTGAGGATCTGTGCTATAATAGATTGACTGAAGGCAATAAAGAAGAAGAGTTGGTGGACGTAGCCCCAAGAGAGGGGTGAACCACGTAAACATTGTGTTATATTTCTTGGTGCTTATCTGAATGTGTTTATGTCTTCTTTGCTTAGTTATTTGAGATGATTAAATATATCTTCTTATGCTTAGTGCTTGTAATATACCAGATATAAAAGTATGCAGAACAAAAATAAAATGCTAGAAATGGTAGAATAACAACAATGTAACCAGAACATTCACCACAATAGCATTAAAATGATATAAGAATAACAACAGAAATAACACTTTGAATCTGAAAGCAATGTTCATTGCCTCTTCGAGGGGGAAACCTCATGTTGAGAAGAGATCTATTAAAATAATATCCCAGCTAGGGTTCTCATACCCTCGACTCCTATTTATCAAAAGAAGCATCTAGAGGAAGATCCTTCTAGAAGTGGAAGCTTCTATTAGGTCTTCTTACATCCGACTTATTCTATTTTATTGCAAGGCATTATTAATATTGACCTTTATTACATCCGAATATATTGTTCTACCTATGTGTAGGTTAGGACCCTAACATGTCCCCCCCTTAAAAACAACCTTGTCCTCAAGGATGGAGATGTGGAAATTGTTGCAAAATGGTAGTTGGTTCCCAAGTGGCATCTGTTGGATTTGTATCTTTCCACTGGATTAAAAATTCCTTGATGGTTCTCTGACACAGGTGACGCTCACGCTGGTCCAAAAATACTTGTGGCTATAGCCAAATGGACCCTTCTTCGGCTAACTCGGGAAGGTTGGTTTGAATTTGGCACTTAGTTTCGATCACCTTCTTTAAGCAGGAAACATGAAAAACAGGATGTAGCTTCGAATGACTGGGAAAAGATAAATGATAAGCCACCTATCCCACACACTTGAGAACTGTATAAAGACCATAAAATTTGGGTGCTAGCTTCTGAAAATGCTTGGCCTTGAGGGAATTCTTCTTGTAAGGTTGCAGGCAAAGAAACACCTGGTCCCCTTCTTCAAATTGACATTCAGAGCGACCTTGATCTGCTTGTTGCTTCATGTGATTCTGTGCCATGACCAAATTATCTTTGAGGGTATGGAGAATAGCCTCTTGAACTGTAAGAGTTTGGTCAATAGCCTGGACCTTCGAGACACCAGGTAAGTATGAGAGAACTGAAGGTGG
>ML859288.1:0-12380 GCA_009831015.1 Picea engelmannii | reverse complement strand
GATTTCTTTATTAATGTGTTGATCAGTATTTTTGGTCAGTTTAGTGTTTTTCATTTTAGTTACTCTTAGGATTTTTCTTACACGTATTCTTGCTTATTTCCTTTACTTACTATTTTCCCATACAATAAATTCCAAGAACTTAGGCATTTTTTTTAATAATGTGGAGTGGGCTAGCACGAATCTAAAATACACATGTTTGTAATCCTTTAGCACCGTAATTTCACATTCTTGTTATTGACTTTTTCTCATCTTTAACCTCTGACTACCTTTTGTTTCACTTCCATATTTTGTACTTAGTCGCTTTTTGAAATTGTGGATGCGGATCTGCATAACAACTATCAAATATTTTTTTAATCACCCAAGTCTGCATTCCCCCACTTACCAAAACACTTTAATTTGTTTATTTTTTCTCTTTCTTTTGGTACTTAGTCAAATTCAAGCAATGTGTATGTAGAGATACATACCATCCCTCAATTATTTCCTAAGTTTCCACCTCCACAAGTCTGTAGATCTGCATTCACTTTCCACTTTTCATTTTCATCGGTGGAAATAAACACATCAGAAGTCCTGTAAATTCCCCGTGCAATGGACATGGATGAGCTCATTGAAGAAAATTCATGGTTTGCACAAAGGTTGTTAGAGAAAATAGAAATACTTGATGCTATGATGACCGAGGATCCTGAAATATTTGAAGAGGAATTTGTCACTTTGCACCATGCAACATACAATCGTGAAACCAAAAAACTATTGTTAGAAAAATTTAATACCAAGAATAAGAAATCATCAGAACAATGGAAATATTAGATTGACTTGGATGGAGTAGCACCATCTAAAATTGCATACTTTAATTGAGCTACTAGATATGCATTAAGACAATCAATTGACAAAATGGAAAGAAAGAATTTGGAATTAAAGAAAAGGGTAAAAGAATTAGAAGTCGTGTTGGTACCAGGACCATTGTTTCTAGAACCTTTGAGTTATATTCAATCTATACTTGAATTGGAGGAGATCCCCAAAATTAGTACGAAATACAACGGCTCCTCAAGTTTATTGTTGGCTATAAGAAAATATGTTGGTGATGCCATACAAAAAATGGTTGATATAATTCAAGAAATTTGTGATCCGGATTATTTTTGGCACGAAATGAGAGCAGAGATATAATAAATAAATGTATAGAGATATTTCAGATATCCAATAATATAACATAAATGTATTAGAGATGCAACCATAAACACAGAGATACAGTAATACACAATTTTCTATTAATGAGCGAAAATGTACAAAGACTGTAAAATACAGAGTGAAAGACTCACTAGAATGGTGGCAACTTATCTCTGAGAAGAGATGTGTCCGCTACTTGTATTTGCAAGAATATGATTTTACAATGAGGATCCAAAGGCCTTTTTATCATAAATAAAATCCAAAACCCTAACCCTGAAATATGAAAAGCCAATAGTTTTGTGGAACCCGTTTTGGGTAGTTTGGTGTATCAACTTCCTGGGGGCGTAACTTTGGCATACAATCTCTATTTGGGGCGCATGATAGCTTGTTGGAAATGTATCTTCGAGGATATTCATTTAAAGGATCAATCAGAGCCTTTGAATATCATTGAGAAGCTCCATCCAAAAAAACCTTCATTTAGGCCAACAAAATGGCCCCGAAAGTTAAAAACTGCTAAAAATAGTAAATTACCAAAATTGCTAGAAAAATGTTTTGAGCCAGTTGGAAAAGGTGGGTGGCCACTGATATCCACCTGGATCAATCCTCCCTCCTTAGGAAGCAATGGTCTCCATTGCATTGAGTGCCCAGAGGAGAGGGAAAAGCATTTTTTGAATATGCATCTTGATGAGTTGCTTGCCTTGTTGGAGAATTTGCGTTGCTTAGCTTGTTGAAGGTTGTCATGAACATGTGGCTGGAAGGGTTGGCCCTTTTTAACAAGTTTGGCTACATGATATTCTTGTGTGAAGAAATAATCTTTACACTTTTTTGCAATATTTTCGACCTTCTTCTGTTGGATAGAAGGTGCTTGGGCTGAGGCTGTAGTGGTTGCATTATTCTTTTGTTCACCTTTTGAATAGATTGTGAAGAAGATGAATTTTGTAGTATGAAATACTACCTTGCAGCACTGTTTATGTGGAACATTAGTCAAAACTACCTCTGGTATTCTGTAGAGATGATCCCCCAGATAAACAATGACACTGCAAGGTCGAGACTCATAAATAGCATGGTGCTTCCACATATATGGTTGGCCCAAGAGAACATCACAAACATCCAGTTGGGAAAAATCACATAATACCTCATCCTTGAAGGGTTGGATGTCATATGACAATCAACACTGTTGGATGACACAGAGATCTCATCCCTGGGGAAGCCACCTGATGTTGTATGGTTGCGGGTTTGGTGTTGCTGACAATCCCAATTGTTTGAAGACCTCTGTTGAGATGAGGTTCTTCTGGATTCCGCTATCAACAATAAAATGTAGTGAGGTCCCCTTCACCCACATATAAAAATACCAAGTGGGCTCAGCCCCATATATTCTAGACTCCTCTATGGAACTTTGCTCCCATTAAGTTGCCCACCAATTTTTGACATGGGGGATATATCTAAGGAGTGAAAAGGTGAACTTTTCCCTACGGAAAAATTATGAACATAGAAATAACCTTCTAACATATTTAATCATTTGTCTAAGGCATCTACATCTATCTGACCTTCAAATACAGGAATATCAAAATTAACATGTACCTTGAAAGGAGAGGTGTTTCCAAAGTGGTTTTCGAATGAATATGTGTATGTTGCTATTGAAAGGCATTGAAGGATGTGGGAAAAATTCTCCATCATTTCGTCCCTCTGTCACGTAAGAGCTTGCTCAAGAAACATATTGATAGAATCATTTGCTCTATTGTTTTTCTTTTATTCTGTCATGGAGGGTTTCTTGGGTGTGAGAGAGATATTTTATTCAAGAGAGACAATCTCAAGACCCAACTTTCTATACTCGGACCTTGTCGGGGACATGCACTAAAAAAACGATCAAGAGAAGCCTGCTCTAATACCACTGATCCAGATTATTTTCGGCACGAAACAAGAGTGGAGATATAATAAATAAATGTATAGATATATTGTGGATATCCAATAATATAACATAAATGTATCAGAGATGCAACCGTAAACATAGAGATACAGTAATACACAATTTTCTATTAATGAGCGAAAATGTACAAAGAATGTAAAATACATAGTGAAAGACTCGCTAGAATGGTGGCAGCTTATCTCTGATAAGAGATGTCTGTTTCTACTCGCATTCACAAGAAGATGATTTTACAATGAGGATACAAAGGCATTTTTATCATAAATAAGATCCAAAACCCTAACCCTGGAAGATGAAAAGCCAACAGTTTTGTGGACCTCGTTTTGGGTAGTTTGGTGTATCAACTTCCTGGGGGCATAACTTTGGCATACAATCTCTGTTTGGGGAACACGATAGCTTGTTGGAAAGGTATCATTGAGGAGACTCATTTACCCTAACTCAAAGAAGGAGGATCTGGTGGAGTGCGCACAGATCATGTCTTCTGCAGAGTAGGATTTTGATGCTATGTGCCTGTAAGAAGCTTGATTGAAGATAATAAAGAAGAAGAGTTGGTGGACGTAGCCCCAGGGTGGGGGTGAACCACGTACATGTTGTGTTGCTATGCTTTGTGCAATGTGTTGGTGTGTTTATGTATTTACTTGCTAAGTGATTTGATATAGATAGATAGATATGTTTATGCATTGTGCTAACGATATTTATGGATGTTAGATCTAACCTATGTGAATTTTCTTAGTGCTTGAATCTGCTAGATCTAATCTAACTCTCTATGATAAGTGCTTAGATACATCAGATCTGGTTGAATAGTGTGATGCTTTGCTTTATCTGCGAAGTAGATAGTGGTCAAATATTCATGAACTGTCTGTGCTAAGTGCTTTGTTAAGGATTACAATCACATATATGTGTCCCAACTAAGGTTGCAGACACCTGAGTCCTGCAACCACCCCTACCTCTACCTCGAGTGAGACTTCATATGCTTCATAGGTGTTGCCGAAAGGGTCGATAGTTAGGGTTTTGTTGGTGCGTTGTTGTAGCGTTGAACCATGGGACTGCCCCTGTGCCAACAAATGGTTCCATTGTCGAGACCTGAAACTTTGATTGTTGGGAACTGAGGAAAGAAGAAGCTTTGTGAAAATATCCAACCTGAAACTGTGATAGTTGGGAACTAAGAAAGAAGAAGCTTTGTGCAAAGATCCGACCTGAAATTATGATTGCTGGGAACTCAGAAAGAAGAATCTTTGTGCAAAGATCCGATCTGAAATTGTGAAAGATCTGTGCGTAGATCTGTCGCCCTAGTGCGTAGTACTCTACTTAGTTTGTGAAGCTATGTGCTAAAGAAAAGAAGTCTTATCTGAAGAAAAGAGGTAAGATCTGAATGCTTTGTGATTTGATAAAGGTACGAATAATGAAAAGTTCTAGATCTGAAAACTTTGTGCTCTGTAGAAGTAAGATAAGTGGAAATTTTTGTTTCAACAGTATGGATCTAGGTATGTTTGATAGATTATGTCCTAGCTTGAAAACTAGAGCACTAATAGATGAAAGAAGGTTTGACATGCGTAGATCTGATAAGAATAGTGAAAGATATGTTATACCTATGCATAGAAAGAATGTTTGGACTAACAAGTGGATGCAGGATCCTAGAAAGAAATGTTTGCAGGTTAGCTACCATGATCTTAGCGCATAGTACAGGAAAGGTTGGGGATCTTTTAAAAGAGAGAGAGGATTAACCCTCTATTACAGTTGTAGAAAACTGGGACATCTTGCTAAGGAATACCCTGGGAGAAGACCTATTTTTCTTTGTTGCAAAGCTATGGACCATGAAGTATTGGATTTCCCTAGAATGATTGCTAAGCTTGAAGGAATGAACATGATACAATAAAACCCTAAGGCAGATCCAGAAACTACGATTATGACAGAACCCCAGAAAGAATCAAAGAAATTATTGCTATAGATAAAAGACACCCTGAATGACCACCGACATGTCAGCTTATTAGAGATATTCAAAGAAAAAGCATGCATAGAAGCAAGAATATGAGACTTTGACATTGACTGTGTTCTAGATGAGGAAACATAGGTGAATATCATGACAGAAAGAACTTGGGAACTTTTAGGGAAGCCTACTATGACTCCTTCATTAGGAGGAATAGGGATATTTAAAGGAAAGTTGATAGACCTGTGTGGAAAGCTCACCCAAATACCTATGAATGCCAATGGGACTTCGACAAAGGAGGATTTCAAGATTGTTAAATTTATTGAGAACAACGCCCCATTTACCATGTTACTAGGAAAACCTTGGATTCAAAGAGATCAGGCAAGAAGGAAGGAGGAAGAAGAATTTTTAGAGAAGAATAAGCAAGAGTTAAAAGATTTCATAACTAGAAGGATCGCACACTTGTTTGAAGAACAAAAGAATAGATCGAAGCTATTTAACACCAGAGACCCGGATGTCGAAGTTGCAAGAACACTAGAATACCCACGGAAGATTGAAGTACCTATTCCAGATAAAGAAGAAGTATCACCCTTGAATCTTAGGAAAGAATCTCGACAGAGAGAAGTAACTATGAAAAAATCAGATAAGAATCAAAATGAAAAAAGGAATACCGAGACGAAGCTCACTAGAAAGAAGGCCAGAAAGCTGAGTAAGAAGAGAGCTAAGATCGAAAAGTTATAGAAGGTTCCAAAGGGAACTTTGCAGAGGGAAAATTTGCAAAATTGGAGCTTCGTTGGGATAACAAAACAATGTCACATGGCACTTCGCCAGGGTGAAGCAATATAGTTGTTGGGAACAATATAACCGTTAGGCCGACCCTCTAAACGGGTAGAAAGGTATTTATGGTTCGCCACCAGACTGTTGGACCACGCTGTAATGAACAGAACAGAGTCAATGAAGGATTCTCATCCATTGCAAGAGATCCGTTGCCAAGTTATGAATTTCATTTCAGCTAGCTCTTGATCCTCATTTCATTTGTTGCCTGGGAGATCCCGGAAAGTGCGACCTTCCCAGACATAGAGACATTCAAACCGCTTGTTGGGAAGTTCTCTACAGTGGCAGTCGAATGTTGTGTTGCATACATATTACCTACAGCTAAAGAGATCCATCGAAGTTGAGCCTCACATGACTCTGAACACCTTACAAAGGTCCCGACCCTTGATGAAGTTCAGCGCAGATCGACACTTCATCTACATTATAGCACGAGAAGATGAACATAAAGAGCAGCTCCGGTCATATTAAAAACTTACAGAAGAAGACCTTGAGGAGATCACTAAGGAATGGTACGTTGATCTCCTTATCCCCGCCAACCCTGCAGAGATATATGATCTTGACAACCCAGAGGACACTCATAGAGAACAGAATACACCCAAGAAGACTGAGGAGGTCCAAAATTTAAGCAACACCTCAGGAAAGACTGCTTCAGTGTCACCTGACCGAGGGGGTGATGATGAAGTAGAAGCTTAACAAAAGCTAGGTGAAGTAACACCGCCCAGAGATGAGGTTGACCCCTTGAAGAAGAGGAAGGTTTCCCCCCCGAAACCTTCTTCCCGGAAGAAATCAAAATCCACCATGACCAAGATGCAAACTGTCCTCACCTCCGATGATTTTGACTTCATCATAGCAGCCCTGAACGATGCTTCACTGGAAATAGCAGAGAAACAAGAAGCCAAGCATGAAGCAATGTATGATATAATTGAAGTCGAACTCCAAGGGGTACAGTAGGCCCTTCAATCTAGTCGCGCAGTATCCACTATGCCCCTGCCATCGGGAGAACCAGAGTTGGGAGATGAGCTAGCCCAACTCCACCGACTAGCTGATACAGTTGAAGCTCGCCTTCGACAAGCACAAGAAGAAATAGAGAAAGTGACCCAGGCCTTGAAGCAAGTGCAAGGCATACTTGTAGAACAACGCAATGTTGCAGAATAGGGAAAGATTTCTCTCCAATCAAAGTTCGATGAAGAAAAAGAACAAATGCAGCAAGGAAAAGAACAGTTGCTCACGGAGCAACTCGAAGTGAAAGAAGCGGTCAGGAGAGCACTTCGCTCTATGACAGTCTTAGAAATAAAGGTAGAGGACCGAGTCACGCAGCAAGTATAGCATCTCGCGGAAGCTATCCAGCAGCTACAGCAACGCATAGCATACTTAGAGCTCTGCACAGTGCCCAAGACTCCGCAGGATGTAAGGGACCAAAGAGAAGAAACTTCCCGGAGCGCAGTTGAAAGGATAAAGGACCTTGCCATGGAATGAAAGGAACTAAGTAATCATAGTGACCAGATGTATGAGAAACTCACTGAAAACCCATAATTGCAGGCACTAGAGTCACAACTCCAGGAAGCAAAGCAACAAGCAGGGACAATACAGGCACAGTTGAAGCCCCTGTCAGTTGTGGAAAGAATGAAGCGATCCCAAGAGAAACACATCGCCTGGTAGCAGATCCACACTATCCAGAGCAAACTTGTGGAAGTAACTCAGAGGCTCCAACCTATACAAGATAAGGCTTACCAATTTTTCATAGAGGTCGAAGGTTGAGGAGAAGAACTCGAGCAGGTTGTCATTGCAGCTGAACAACACCTGGAGGGACCTGTCAATGAAGCAATCATCCAAGAGTTTGTTGAACAGGAGTTTGTAGCACAGCAACAAGTCGAAACAGCTTGAATCACGCTCAAGGATTTTGAAGCAGAACTACCTAGACCAAAGTGACTAGGGATGAGTCACAGGTGAGTGTTGGGGGCCTGTTGGCCCTTAACCAAGTTTTGGGAGATCCTTGGTCAAGTTTGACCTATTTTGGGACTTTGATAGCCTATCGAAGGCGAAGCGCAAGATGAAGCAGAGATTGTGGGATCTCGGCCCCTTTTTGGGTCCTTTTTGGGATTTGGGATTATGTAACGGGTATGGGGATGTCGGCCCATGGGTTTACCCATCTTTAGGCCTATTTTGTAAAGTATAAATAGATGTCTAGGCAATGTAAGGAGAGAGATATATATTTGTGTGATATTGGGCTAAGTGCTAAGTATGGATTGTAGATGCTTTGTGCATACTATGTGAGACTTGCAAAGCTACATGAAAGTAATTGTAAGAAGGCTTGGTGTTGTACCCTAACTTGAAGAAGGAGGATCTGGCGGAGTGCGCGCAGATCTCTTGTCTTCTACGGAGTGGGATTTTGGTGCTATGTGCCTCTAAGAAGCTTGACTGAAGATAATAAAGAAGAAGAGTTGGTGGAGATAGCCCCAGGGTGGGGGTGAACCACGTACATGTTGTGGTGCTATGATTTGTGCGATGTGTTGATGTGTTTATGTTTTAACTTGCTAAGTGCTTTGATATAGATAAACAGATCTGGTTATGATTTGTGCTAATGATATATATGGATGTTAGATCTGACCTATGTGAATGTGCTTAGTGCTTCAATCTGCTAGATCTAATCTACCTCTCTATGATAAGTTCTTAGAAACATCAGATCTGGTTGAATGGTGCGATGCTCTAATTTATTTGCAGAGTAGATAGTGGTCAAATATTGATGAATTGTCGATGCTAAGTGCTCTGTTAAGTATTACAATCACATATATGTGTCCCAGCTAAAGTTGCAGACACTTGATTCCTGCAACCACCCATGTCTCTACCTTGGGTGAGACTCCATCTGCTTCGAAGGTGTTGCCGAAAGGGCCGGTAGTTAGGGTTTTGTTGGTGTGATGTTGTAGCATTGAACCCTGGGTCTGCCCCTATGCCAACATACCTCTTTGTCGGTGTTTGATCCATAAACTATATTTTTGGTTTAAGAAGTCGAACAATAATCAATACATTGGTAGATATCTATAGGCTTTGTGTTTTATAAAATTACAAACAAATAGGAACAGATGGCTATGCAATTTGGAAATTGCTATGTTTATTTGAAGCAAAGTAGCAATACCTAAAATTGAAAGAACGAATGTTGCAGAGCCATGTGCAAAAGGGACAATTGCATGTGAGGAAAGTATCGATGTGCAATAGAAACAATTGGAAAGGTATGTATATTATAATGTAATTTGTGCAATTAGACAAAAAAAATATCGAAACAGTTGTTCATATTGTTTATTTTGTGTAAATTATATACGATTATGAAACTCTGCAAGCCCGAATATCATTGAAGTCTTCCCCCTCCTCCTCTAGGATTGAATATCCATCCCTTTTCAATAGAGTCGGAAGAAAGGAAAAAAACAGTGGTTTGGGTGAGCATTGGGGAAAAGAGGATGAATCTCATGCTTCGCTAACCATTTCCGCACAACCCGCTATGAATCAAATCTTGGATTGATCTCCTCGCCTTCTACAGAGTGGTGAGAATATGCTAAGGAAGAAAGACTTTCATGTGGGGAGGAAGTGAAAGTAGGCTTGACCAGTTGGAGAGGAAATATTTCTAGAAAATCTAAGGTCCTTATGGCTATGCCCAAGGAAGTCGCTTAGCATTATACTGTCGGAACTTACCATGAGATTGTCTGTCATAGAGGGTCATCTTGACAACCTCTACTAAAGCAAAGAAAATCAAAGAAGTTACAATCTCTCCTTAGGAAACTTCACTACAACTTACTCCAGGGGGACCTAAAGTCTAGGAAATCCTCTTTCTCCTCTACTAGGAAGAGATTTGACTCTCTTTTGTTAGTCTAGTTTAGCACACTTGGAGCGACTTACGTTGAGAAACAAAAAGAAAGAAAATACAGATATTGGTTTTTTTTCGATAGTTTTCTTGGGATTGATGATGATACATCGTTTTGAATTCTAGGGTTTGTGTGGATCATCAAGTTAAAGTAGTATTAATCTGTGAAAATTTCTCAAAAACTACAATTGGGATTTTTGGAATTTTTCATTCTTGTTGTCTTGAAATGGGATTCTCAGTTCTTGCAATTGATCCACTTTGACATTTCCATTGATAGGTATGTTAATACATAACTATGATTTTCCCCTAATGTCCAAACCCCAGTTCTTCCTCCTCCTTAACCTGGATAATCAGTTTGATAAGTAGGGAAGCAATGGCTACCCTTATTGCTCGTGCCTTTGGAAAATTAATAATGAAGTGTAGGATAGGGTAACAAGAAGGAAAGGTTTTATCGATTTCTAAGTCAGGCAAACCGTTGTTAGCAGACCATTGTTAGCAGTGAGCTAAGGCCTGGGAGGAAACTGGGTTTTATCAATCTAGCTATGCTATAAAGCATTCTATAGCTATAGAATTTAAAATTGATACCTTGCCAATTGTAGTAAGCCTTCGAAATAGTTTTTTGGTGTTTTTAAAGAAAAAATTTCTTTTAAGTTTTATGAAATGAATTCACATCAAAAAAACTTACATTCCTTTTTATTTCCATGCATGTAGACAGGAGACCTATTGAAGAACCATGGTATGTATCTTTTCACACATCATCTATGGATAAGAAAGCATGATAATAAGGAAAACGAATCCTTGATCTCCACCAGGGAAAAAGGAAAACAGTGTAGCAAAGCTAAGTCTAAAAGTAGGCTCCCTATTGCTTACCGAGTAGCAGCTATTGCTAATTCCTATTTACATTCACAAACAAAATATATATTGTCTTTTGAATCCATGCTTAGAAATACAACTGATGATGAAAAAAAAATAAACAATGGAACCAATGAAGATGTGAAAGGATACCTAAATGGTGAGTAAACAATGGAACCAATGAATATGTGAAAGGAAAGGATACATGAACGATGAGTTAGTGAAGATCACGACTGCAAGTGATGAAAAAATTACAACATCGAATCCTGAGAATGCTCTTGGTTGTGAAGTTTTGAAACTAAGTCATTGATGAGTGCAGTGAATTATCTAGCCTATGAGGTGCCTCTGTCGGTGAGATTGCAAAGGACTAGAAACGTAAGAGCCATCATGTATGCAGGCTCAAAACCAACACGTTTGCAGACTCATTGCATGGTCGTATAGGTGGCAGGGGAAGAGAGATCAATATCAAATGGATATAGAATATGCATTGCATCGAACAACAAACATTTAATGTGAAGAAGTAATGGTAGACTCATTTCTAGCATTACTTCGTTTGAGAAAAATATGTATGCAAATGTATGCATTAAAGGAAGATAAATTTAAGATATTTTTGCATATGCCTCGATATGAATTATTAAAATACTAATAAATACTTACTAATAGATATCATCATTTAATGAGCAAATCTTAGATTAAAGATTGACCTATCAACTTTTTTTTTAAACGATATCTTAAATGCATCGTATTGACCCGCAGGGAAATCTTGGAGATTTTTTAGGTTGGTTAAATATAATCTAGATTCATATATATATATTGATATATAATTAGAAAACTCATCTAACTCTAATAAATAGGGAAGATTCAGAGATATCTTGGTACACACATTGATGTTTTCATTTATATATCTTGGTACACACCTTCATTTATAGTCCATCATTGTGTTGTCATTTATGCTCATCAATCCACCTATCGATTCTCACATGTTTATGTGATATGTATATCATATTTACATTCACTGATTTATAAAGGATGAAGATATATTCATCTGGGTAATCTGGGTTGTTCTTTGATCTGATAGTTGCATTGATAAAGATGATAAAACCCTTGCACAACAGTATAAGCTACTGAATCCATTAGTTAGTCTTAAAAAATAATAGGATCTGCATGAATATTGGCAGCTCTCGCCCTCTTCAGCAAGACATAATAAGAAATAAATATTAAGTGTATAGAAAAATACTACTTATTGTAAAAATTTGTGGACGTTGACCCTCCTGCAACTTTTTCCCCATGGAAGATCTATCCAAATTCCAAATTATTACAAGTTGTTCAACGGAGGTATTGCAAGTTTCTCAGCAGTTCCTTCGTCTGTAGACCACAATTTTAACTTAATGCAATGTTTGAGCAATGTCGAATAGGATAAATCAACTCTACGCCCCCAAAAGAGGCGACATGGCAATGTTTCTATGAGACTTTTCCCATGGAAGATCTGCACAGATTTCAAGGTATTGCAGGTTGTTCAATCTATCTATCGATCACAACTTTAACTTAGTGTAATGTCAAATAGGAGAAATCAGCTCTACGCCCCCAAAAGAGGGGCATGACAATGTTTTTATGGCATCAACCCATTTTTCAAGTTGAGGAAAACGTTTTTCAAGGAATGAATGGATTTACAGGGAAAAGATCAATCACTGAAGTGCTAGTCATTACCAGAATTTTGACACAAATGCTTCTGTTAATTTACCAGACCTCGGCCTCACAGTCGGGGCTTATTAAGACACAAATGCTTCTGTTAATTTACCAGACCTCGGCCTCACAGTCGGGGCTTATTA
>WSFP011405425.1:0-25619 GCA_009831015.1 Picea engelmannii | reverse complement strand
CTGCTATTCATTGCTATTTTCATCACTGCAACCACAACTGTACTTGCCATCAATGACAAGTATACGCTGATTTTCTTTCTGTTAACTGAAATTGCCAACAATGACACCACTATGATCAAACACAAGATTCCTTTAAAGTCAGGTGTTAAACCTTTCAGACATAAGCTCAGGAAAATCAATCCCATATTATTTCCCGTGGTCGAAAAAGAAGTAAAAAAACTCCTGGATGCCAAAATAACTGTACCACGCAGGTACTCTAAGTGGGTAGCCAACCTGGTCCTGGTCAGAAAGAAGAGCAAATAAATCAGACTATGTTTATATTTTAGAAATTTAAATAAATCATCTCTTAAAGACAATTATCCATTACCCAAAATGGACCATGTTTTAGAAAAAATAGTCGGAGCAAATAGGATGTCCATGATCGACGATTTTTCCGGTTACAATCAGATTGTTGTCAACGAAGATGATAAAGAAAAAACAGCCTTCACCACCCCTTGGGGTACATTTATGTATGATAAAATTCCATTCAGTTTAATGAATGCAGGTGCTACCTTCCAGTGGGGTATGGTTATCCCCTTCGTCGACAAAAGAGATAAATTCGTGGTTATTTATCTTGATGATCTCATCGTTTTTTCTAAATCTGATGAAGATCATCTGATACATCTCAAGCAAACGTTCGAGAAATGTCACAAATTTGGTTTGTCTTTAAATCCAAAGAAGTCTCACTTTGAAATGGAAGAAGGTAAACTCTTGGGCCATATTGTATCTCGGGATGGAATTAAAATCGATCCTAAAAGGGTTGAAGCTATTGACACTATAAATATTCCTAGAAATGTAAGAGAAATCCAATCCTTTTTAGGGAAAATAATTTTTTTGAGGAGATTTATCCCAAACTTTGTTGATATTGTGAAATTGATTACAGATATGCTCAAGAAGAACAATGAAGTTAAATGGACGGTCGAAGCTAAAGCATCATTTGTGCACATCAAGAAAATTATAGATGAAGCACCTGTACTAGCAAGCCCTCATTATCTCAAGGAATTTTTTATTTTCTCGTTTGCATCCGAGCACACAATCGCAGCAGTACTTCTACAAAAGAACGAAGAAGGTTTTGAGAAACCAATAGAATTCTTCAGTAAAAGCCTCAGAGATGCAGAATTGAAATATGACATAATGGAAAAGCAGGCATACGCTATAGTGAAGGAACTAAAGGCTTTCAGAACCTACGTGTTACACTCCAAGATAATTGCATATGTACCCACCAATTCTGTTAAGGTTATATTGGTTCAACCTGATAGCGATGGGAGGAGGGGTCGATGGCTTGCTAAGATTCAAGAATTTGATTTAGAAGTGAAACCAACAAAGCTCGTAAAATGACAAGGTTTGGCTAAGCTACTAGCCGAATCAAATTTCAGAGCGCTCAATATAAATAATCTACAAGAGTATGAAGGATGTATGGATATGGATGAACTCAACGACCAAATAGATAAAACTAGTGTAGAAGAAAAGTTTACAACTTCGGTGTGGTACAAAGATATAGTATATTATCTTCTGACTTTGAAATGTCCAAGTGATATGACTCCATCTAAAGTTAGAACGTTGAAATTGCATGCAGTGAAGTACTGTATTTTAGAGAGCCAATTGTATTGGAAAGACCCTCTGGGTTTTCTATTGGTTTGTCTAGTAGAATCAGAGATCGAAAGGGTCATAAATGAATTTAGAAGTGAAACCGACAATGGAATCTTTGGAATCTTCATTCCAACAATGGGGATTGGATTTTATAGGAGAAATTAATCCACATTCCAATGCACAACACAAATGGATCCTGGCCGCTACAGATTATTTCACCAAATGGGTAGAAGCTATTCCGACTAGAAAATCCACAGATTCGGTGGTGATAGACTTCCTCAAAGAAAACGTATTATCTAGATTTGGTTTTCCCCGAAAGATAGTTACAGATAATGCCCAGGCATTGAAATCTATGGAAATGGTCATCTTTTTCCAAAAGTACAATATTATATTTTTTCACTCCACGACATACTACCCCCAAGGAAATGGGCTAGTTGAATCATCAAATAAAATCTTAATTACCATAATTAAGAAGGTGTTGAATGAAAATAAAAAAATCATGGCATGTGCATTTGAAATATGCCTTATGGGCGAATCAGATAGGCTCCAAGAAATCGATTGGCACTTCTCCATTTCAAATGGTATATGGGACTGACGTGGTATTACCCATAAACCTGGATCTACCTGTGATGAAACTTTGGCAAGATGAAAAATTAGAACCAACCAATGTCACAAGAAGAATAAATCAACTGATTGAAGTTCAACAAAATAGGGTTGAGGGGGCCCCTGGGGGGCAGCTCAATTGGCAAGTGCCGTGAAAATGAAGTTCCATGAGGTTTCGAGTTCAATTCCCCCCGACTTAACTTGTGTGCCGCGTAAGGGGCATCGTGGGCACACCTGGAGGTTATAGTGGTAGCGGTTGGATAACACGGCCACGTGTAACGTGAGCACGTGCCCAACTAGTTGCTGATTCCTCCAGACACACACACAAAAAAAAAAATAGGGTTGAGGGGGACGAAAGGCTGCAGAAATATCAAGACAAAATGAAAGTGTTGTTCAATCATAAGGCTAAATATAGGGAAGTCCTCCCTGGTGATTTGGTTTTGAAATGGGATTCTATAAGGGAAGACTCAGCAAAACATGGCAAATTTGATCATATCTGGTATGGACCATTCAAAGTATCAACTTCTGAATGGAAGAACTCATTTCTATTAGAAAATTTGGATGGTAAAATCTTCAACGCCCCTATCAATGGGTGTTATCTGAAGCACTATATGCAATAAACGATTTTCAAAATTCCACTGTATATATCGGTTTGTGTTTTCTGTTTTTATAGTTTTTCGGTAAGTTTTACTTTCACCGCACATAAAGCAGGTTAGTGATCTCCTAGAAATAGAGATATAAAATATTCAACACATTGAATTATATCAATCTTAAAACACTGACACTTTTCATGTTGTCTTGTTGCAGGATTCTGGTCTACAGCCCAAATGTCAAAAAGGAGAAAACTGATGGTCATGTATTAGGAAATTGATTCGCTCGAAACAGGTGATAAAAAAATAATTTACTAAGATGAGAACGAAGTGGTAAGGCTAAGGTATGAATTTCCGAAATGTCTAGATTTCAAATGAATATCACCTAGGTGCAACAATGGTATCATGAGTATGAACATATTCACCCAAGGTATCATCAAAATAATAGAATTTTCTATGGATCATAAAGGATTCCCCTGGATAAGATAAAAATAAGTAAAATAAACAGGAGAAGTAAAGTGACCTAAAAAAGGGTTCCAAGGGTCAGGATTGCGTAACCACAACTATGGTTATGAAATCCAAAGCCTTCTCTATCATCCTATCACAATCTGTGGTATCTTCCCCTCGACCCCAGACGCCTTCCCATGATTTCCATAGAGGGAGGAGGGGTTACACTTTAGCTCTGAAAGATGACAAACGAATCTTTAGAAGAAAGGAAAGTCCTCATGACTTTTCAAACTCGTACCAAGCAAAGATATGTATAGGATAATCCTGACTCTCTTAGTTCTTTTAACAAGTTCTAAAAAAAATTAGTCTTGCTCAAAATAAGGTCCCTGGAAATAAAATTCCCCCATAAGTTTTCCTACAAACTAAGATGTTTTGAAGGCCGAAAAGAAACTGATCCAAAGTAATCAAAGTGAGTTGACAGACCTCTATTGCAAAATTATACACAGATATCACCCTTGGTATACCTTATACCAATTGATTTCCCCCACTTCATGTCAAAGAAAGTATAAGACAGGTGGTGAAAGGAAATTCAAAATTGATTGCCCACATCTAGTCCAAAAAGAGATGATGAAAGGAAATTCATAAAATGATTTCCCTCATCTCAGCATTTAAATGAAAAGTTACAATTTGAAGTCGTGAAAGGAAATTCAATAAAGGGAATCAAATAAATTCATTGGGGTACTGAACAAGCTCGCTGGCAGTGAAGCAATGTCTAAGATATCTGTAAGGATGTTATACATGAATTATACTGCACTCTGGTAAATTATTTTTCTTTGAAGTTCGATCTACATCCCAAGTTCGCGCAGGACTCCCTGATTAAAAACATTAAAATTACTTCACCTTGAGGCAAGCAAGATCAACAGAACCTGTTAAAATTCCTAAGGTTGTTTGGGTTATCTTAAGCAAACCACAAATTAGTATCAGGAAAGAGAAAAACAAATGGCCTAAAAGTGAGATTAAATAGTGATTGGGTTTCGAAAGATTTCAGAGATAAAGATGAAACCCCCTTTTTCCCCTACACCCTCTTCATGAACAAGTTTTTGCAGAAACAAACTAATGACTCCATTTTCCCAATAAAGGCACGTGGTCTATTTTTCTTCTCATCCCGCAAGGAGATGATATCCCTAGATGGAGCCTATGTTGAAACAAAGTTTATTTTTCTTCTCTAAATCCAAATATCCTTTTTCTCTGGTTACTAAGCCGCCCTTCGTTATAAAAAGGGGTCAAAAGGTCTTTCAGGATTTTCGGGTTTCAAGGTTCAGCTATACACAAAGTATGTTTTTTAATAACAACCACAAAGTCGCAGTACTGAAGTTTCAAAAAAGTGATTGTTTAAAAGGAATTGAACATATTTTAAAGTAATAATTAAAAACGTTAACGACCTTCTAATCCTTTCACATGTTCTTTTTCAGCCATCTCAACTTAAGTAGCATTTCAAATGTCCCGATGCACTTTTCACGAAATACCTTTTAATCATGATTAATTAAGGTTTAAAACATACTTAACAGATCGTTAATCAGCCGCAATTCGGGAAATCAAAGAGTCGACCTTGAGTCTCCTTAAAACCCTGATTCTCGAAGTCGCGAAGTTCTTAAAAGCTAATGCTATGTTTATTAAGAAGTAAGAAGGTTTAATGATAATAAATCCCATCGCAATTTCGTGATTCAGTATTTCTTGCGTTAAAGAGTTTTCGAAACCCTGATACTTCAATCCACGAAAAGTAAAGACTAACCCCTGATCACGATTAATTAAGGGTTTAAAACAAGTGGTTAGCGCCTAAATAAATCCCATCGCAGTTTCGGTATTCGGGATTTACTTGTGTCATGCCTCTTGGGGACACAATACTAAAAAATTCGAAACACGAAGTTCTGAAAGAATTAAGCGCTTAAACATAATTAACTTAACTTTAAAACAAGCATTAAGGGTATTAAATATTTTTTTGTGTTTCGTTGTTCGGGATTTTTCGATGACCTTCCTTTCGAAATCCTAGTTTCGAATCACCGATATACGACAGTATCTATAACGGATTATTGATATATTTTTAACTTTAAGTGTGTATCTCCAGGCGTACCATCCCCATTAAATCATTTAATTTTTATCTCTTGTATCAGTACGCTAAATTTAAGACAGGTTAAAGGTTAATAAAGGTTTGTCATTTTGAATTTCATTCTTACTTTCAGACTAGGAGCGAGTTAAACTCAGAAGAACTCACGCATTTATTCTCTGCAATAAGTATTCATTTTATCACAAACGTCATGGCACACAAAAAATCACCTAAGAAGAGTGAGGAGGCAAGTGAAAGATCGAATCCGGATGGATATGTTATATCCGACACTACACCACATGCTGTGGATTCAGTCAAATCCTAGAGGCATATTTTTGAAACTTTAGACTATGAGATTAGGAATTGCCCCGACGATTTCGGAAATGAAAGGATTGAAAATAAACTCAGAGACATAGCATATTCTGAGCTTCACAAAATAGCCACATGGCCAAGACTCATTCCATACAATGACATGATAATCTAGGCTTTAGAGAAAACCGACATTCAGACAAGGAGCATTCTAAATAGCCAAGGGTTCGTCGGCGCCTCGTTCAGACCCGAGCACATCCAAGTAATGTGTAAACTTCTCCCTGCTTCTAAATACATTTATAATGCCGAATTCATAGAGGAATTTCAAAGAAAGGAGTGTACATAATTTGATCAAACATATCTAGGTATAATCAAAGAATGGTGGGGAATTCCAGCGAGATTTAGAGTTGATACCCATGGCAATTATGCCACAGGTCCATTAAACAAATACATGGTTTATATAGCTTTGATGCTATGTAGAATTTTTTAGAAGAAAAACCCTACCTATTTCCCTACAGAATGGGTGCCACTTATACATGAAGTAGCCAAGGGTTACAGTTTCAACTGGGGTAAAATTTTACCATATAATCTAACTAAGGAGATTGCAGAGTACTAAACAGCAAAATTGAAAGGCCGACGTACATCTTTTTACATGTCTGCATATATTATGGATGTTATTTGTTACATGACTCATTTCCCCTTGATGAATTGGAGATGGAACCCAGCCTACATAGAGCCCATTCATGTTTATCATTCTAAACTATGGGAGGAGAATGTGAAAGATTTCTTTTACAAAATTTGTCACTACGTGGTGATACCTTTGCACCAAAATTTTTATGGTTATGCACCCCCTCGTATTTCAGAGTCAATAGTGGGAAACCTCAAGGCAATTCTAGATTGGTTTATTGAAGAGGTTTCATCCTATGTCAGGGTTTTGGGGTGCTCGATTCCTCCTCACGCACTTCCGAAATTCCTTCCCGACATACTGGTGTGTAGGGAGGTGGCCTACCAAATAATAATAGTTGGCATCAGCACAGAATTGAAAGCATCTGAGAAGAAGTTCTGGCCACTTTTTCCTGTACAGATTGGGAAGTGTTCACTGCTTAACTTTGGTCATTCCAAGGTTGAAGCTGTAGCACTGGAAGACATCAAATTGGTAGATCTTGAATTCAGAAAACATGACCCTTATCAAATTGTAGGAAATCATCTTACTCATTACAATATGAATATGTATGAACATGAAGCTTCTCCCTGCGATGAAATGTTCAAGGGAGCCAGAACCTATGAGGAAATATTAGATAGAGTTTAGGCATTATCACCTGACCTACAAACCAACTTTCTGACTTTCCAGAAGCACATGCAAAGTGGTTTGTCGAAGATACTACAGGGAGAATGAACAACCCCTCCTCCATCTCACGGAAGTATTCCCCTAGGTTTTTTATTAGAGGCTCATGATAAAGAGACTGCAAAAGAAAATCCAAAGAACACTGAAGCGTCTTCACAAAAATCAAAATCTTCATAATCAAAGAATCCAGGGTCTGAAACAAGTTCTAAATCCGAGGCTCCTTTAAAGTCGAGTCAAACAATTATGCCTTCATCATCAACTATTCCTATTGATATCAACAAAACAGCAGGAGATACACAATATTCAGAATTGGGCAGCATTATTGCATCATTAATTCCTATACAATCAACTTTTGGGACCCCCCATCTACAAGTCATATATGCAAGTGACCTTACTCCTATATCTAGAGAAGAGATACCTCCCTTTGACTACTTTTTCAGTAAAAAGAGGAAGGCAGTATTAAAACAAGAAATGCATCTGAGAGAAGGCACAATGGTGAAGAAACATAGGGTGTTCATAGATGGGCAAAACCTAGAAGAGGAAGACTTTTCCACAGAAGTAGCAGGCTCTATGGGAGCTTTGGCAACTGCCAATTTATTCTCAGTTGACTCTCTGAAAACAAGGATGAAGCAAAAAAATAAAATGATAGCTCAGTTGCAGGACCAAATAAGGCACACAGAAAATAATATTCGAGAGGAGGTAAATCAAAGAGTTGAAAATGTCAGGACTGCTGACAAGCAGGAAATGCAATTGTTGAAGTCTAGTTTAGATGAAGCAAACAAGCAGATGCAAATGAGTCAAGTACAAGTTATTCAGTAGGATAAATTAGTGAGACAACTACAGGATAAGTTGAAGTCCATTGAAGGACAAGTTGTGAATATAACAACATTTCAAACCCAAGCACTAGAGGTTCATGAGAAATTACAAGTGGAACAACAAAACATGCTTTCTAAAATAGAAATCGTTCAAAACTACTTCCTGGAAGTAAGCCACTCACTGGATAGCATTGTTTTAAAGGAAAAAGAGGCCATGGTAGCTCGCGCTGCTTTTCAAAAGGCAGTAGCATTTTTGGTTAGAGAGGAAGTACCATCAATCCCAAAGAAGATTGTGGAAGAACAGATCAGGGGAGACATCATGTTAAAAGCATGGGAGACCAATATTGTTGAAAGCAAGAAAATGGCAAGAGAAGTTAGGAAAGAATGTGAAGAAGTGTTTGATCAGCTAGATACAAAAACAATGGGCATTAGCAAAGGTGATTTTCCTGGGATATTAGGACAGATCAATGTTGTAAGGCATCAACTTCATATCAAGGAGAGTTGGAATGAAGCACAGCTCGATATTTCACAATTGCAGCAACTTGACACCACCCAAATGGATAGGTGGCTAATAAAGCCAAATCTATAGTTGCAGACGACAAAGTTTGACAAGGGAAAGATCGAAGATAGGCTGCCTAAAATTCAAAGGAAGTTATATATGTTTGAGTCAAAGGACACGTGAGAACCTTAAAAAAATTTGGTGCAATTTCTAGACAGCTGCGTCGAGTGTTTAGGACCAAGCGAAGGAGGCATTTCAAAGAAATGATGAAGTAACCGAGCAAAACGGTTCGAATTTTGTATTATGTAACCGTTAGAACCTAGGAGATTAGGATAATACCAACCATCTAGGGTTGATGATTTTCTTTGTACAAATACATTTTTGAAAGAGACATCAGGGGATTTTTTCCTTGGTCGATTATAGCAGAGAAATTTTTCATTTTCCAGAATTAATACAAATGAAAATCAAAGACTCCAGATCTTGTCAAGTTTGAGTTATGTGTTCCTCTATTATTTCATATCTAATACCATATCTTATACATCTTTGATGAATTCTTAGTTGCAATTTAGTACAACATCTACTGTGGTGATTGATTATTTTAGTCATCTAATTGTTTACAGTTTTTCCTCTGTATCGGCTATCAATAGGTACAAGACCTGTGAATTATTTAGATTTCCATATCTTATGCTTTATTAAAGTCTTTCTTGTCTTTTTTCTTATTCTATCACAAAGTGAGATTCTTCATTGGTTGATGCCTCACATTGTTCCGCAACTTTATGTTTTCTTTCATTTCATGCATTATTTCCAGTTTAACTTAGATACAGGAAACAACCTTTGATTTTGTTATACTATTAATTCAGAATTTGGGAATTTTTCTTACATAATCTAAAATAGAAACAACAACCTAAAAAAGCAACAAATAATTAAAACTCTTTTTCCTCTATGACAGTACCTGTTACGAGACTACCCAATATCGAACCCGGTCTCACAGACCATACTAGTATCGCTTTAACTCTTTTTAACACCATCTTAAAAACTGCTACCACCTGGGTTAAACTTGAACGTTCATGGGCAGTCATTGAGCAGGACATTAGTATCTAGGAACAATTGGAAGCTAGACAAAGACAACTCAGAAATCATCCATAGCTCATTTTCCCCTAAGAGTTGTTTTTTCCTTTATATCATACACCCTCGTTTTTGGATGCCTAGACTTTATATTTCCAAGACTTAAGTATAAACTCTAAAAAAACAGAGGTTACACAGAAGTTAGAGCCGGTATAGGTCAAAGCCTACATAATTTTTGAAGAGTTTGAAGGACAAGGCTCGCAGTTGGATAAAATGGTTACGACAATGGAACAATGCCTGGAAGGGCATGTTGTAGAACAAGTGATTCATAAGTTCATCGAGAAGGAGGCTCTGGTGAAGCAACAAGTTAGGAAACTCGAGCAAAGATCGAGGCCTTTGAAGGTATGTTGCCCAGATCTGAGTGACTCGGGATGAGTCACAGGTGAGTGTTGGGGGCTTGTTGCCCCTTGACCAATTTTTGAGGAAGCATTTGTCGTGTTTGACCAATTTTGAGACTTCGATAGGCTGGTCGAAGATGGAGCACCCAGGTGGAGTTGATATCACAGGATCTCGCTTATTTTGTGGGCTTGTGGACCCAGCAAAGGGTTTTAGGGTTTATGTAACGGGTTATGGGATGTCGGCCCATGGGTTTACCCTTATTTAGGCCTTTTTGTAAATGTATAAATAAGTAGCTAAGTGATTTAAGAAGCATGGTGTGTTTGGATGTGTGCATAATATGTTAATGTTGGCTTAGTGCAAGAGATTGTAAGTTTCTCAGTGCAACAGATTTTGTAAGGCTTTATGCTGATAAGGAGTTGGCTTTGTGCCTTGACTTGGTTTTGGGGAATGTGGATATAGTGCACTGTGTGAATATCACTTGTCCAGTGCAAAGTTTGGATCTGTGTCTTTGTGCACACGATCACATGAATGTAGAAAATTGAATACTAATAAATAAAAAGAAGAATTTGGTGGACGTAGCCCCACACTAGGGTGAACCACGTATATCCTGTGTCTTGATGTGCTTTATGCGATGTATTTTATGTGTTAAGTTGCTTAGCGATGTTGTTATAATGTATGATAAATAGATCTGATGTTGTTTCTTAGTGCTTAAATATGAATGAATGGTAGATCTGAACTAATGTTATGTGCTAAGTGAATACAAGTACTTGATATTTATGGTTACTGCATTGATCTGTAATAAGGGTTTTATCTGTGATGTGAATGAGATTCAAGATCTAATGCATATTATTTTTTAAGTGATCTATTAAGTATTGTAATCACATATCTATGTCCCAGCTTGGTTGTAGACACTTGAGGCCTGCAACCCCCCTGCCTCTACCTTGGGGGAGACTTCATTTGCTTCGCAGGTGTTTCCGAAAGGGTCGGTAGTTAGGGTTTTGTTGGTGTGTTGTTGAAGAGTTGAACCATGGGTATGCCCCTATGCCAATAGAGCATTAGCATATAATTCAATTTGCAACTCGTGAGTGGGTTTAGCTTTGGGTTGGAATTTGTTCAGGATAGTGGTGAATCTTTGATTGAAGTATTTAACCTTTTCTTTTGAGCTCATGGTGGTGATGAACAGTTCAACCATTAAATCCCATGTAGTGGTTTCTTCTGCAAATTTGTCTAAAAAATATTTTTGAAACTTCGTCCAACTAGTTATGGACCATAAAGGCAAGTTAAAATACCATGTGGAGATCGAATTCTCAAAGGTATAGGGGAAAATCCTGCATACTACGTCTTCATTTTGGACATTCATTATTCTAATAGCTAGTATGAACTTTTTGATATGGTCTTCAGGCAATCCTAAGGTTTCAGGGTCAAATTTAGGGAGTAACTTTTATGGATGTCGAGGAAGGTTATGTACTCATCCGGGGATTTTCAGAGCAACTCTGGCCAACAAAGGTTGATTATTCTACGGTGGGTTTCCCCTTTCTTCATTATGATCATTTTTATCCTCCATGTCGTCCGACTCCAAAGCTGAGCGATCCAAGTTAAACCCTTCCTCGTCAGATTCAAAATCGTCGGGCTCAGAGAAGTTACCATCCAATGTTTCAGGGATTATATTGAGGGGATGTTTGATCTCAGTGAGGGAGAAATCTATCAGGTCTTCTATTATGTGGACAAAAACCTGGTCAGGGGTGTCGACCACTAGTCTGCTTACTTGTTTTCTACAAGGAAGTCATAAAGCTAAGGGTAGTGCTCTAATTTTTTGGGTGTAATCTCTTGTGATTATTATGAACTGGTTCAACTCCTCGTGGGGAAGAGTGTAAGGTATTTCAGGGAAATAAATGTTCTTCCTCATGCTGGGGTGAGTTACTCGTTTCAGGAGTACTCATTGTATGTGGGTTGTCTTGAGAATGACTAGACATGCATGTGGGTTGTTTTGAATCTATAGGTTGTGTGAAATATTACATCAAAAATATTGTTATCCATTCGTTCATTCAGGCCCTTCTTCTAGCGCCAATTTTGTTGAGGGGTCCTAAATCCATTTAACTCAACAACAGGAACCAAACCCGCCACTAAGGCCCAATTAGACTATGTATCATTTGATAGTGGAATGGTTCTCCAGATCTTTCGATCTAGCCAAATAATCGATGGGATTTATGTATTGATTGACATGATATCTTCTTGTGAAAGTTCCTCCTTCATCTTAAATGTTCTCTTTTTGTATTTTTATTTTATTAGATGGTTCTGATGAAAAGATGTGTGTTGGTATAAACCAGCTAGTAAAAGGGGGGATATTCACTACTAAAGAAGGTTGATCTTGGGATAACGCTTGTGCTCAAGCATGCAGACAAATATTTTCACACCTGTGACAAGCCTAGTAATAATAAATCAACTTGTTGGTATTTCAATTATTGATTGAGATACAATTATCGAAAGAAAACAAACATGCAATAAAATGATGGCAAGAAAAATAGTTTCCTTATCTCTAATCATTAATCACATACTAACACAACAATTTCCTTTCCATCATTAAGAACAAGAACTACATAATATTGAATCAACTAACTTATCAATAGATTTAGAAACTCTTACTCATTACAACATACATTCATGAGATAAAATCGAAAATAATTCCTCCTGAGATCGAATCACACACGCCTTTGACGAAAAACAAAAGTTTTTCTCCGGTTCTAAACATGACTTCTCAATTAAGGTAGCTCGTAAATAGTTCTTTACAAATCCAAAAATGAGGGCCTTTTCCAAAACCATCAACCCTTTCTAAAAGGTTATTCCTCTTATTTATAACAATTCATTAACTAAAAATAACTATCAAAAGTGTAAGCTAAGTGAAACAAAACATCGCCACATGGTGCTTCCATCTCTCTATCTTCTAAGAGTCATCAAATGGTTGCACTGAAGTGGATGACTCTTCTCATACTCTCGCCATTTGATGAAGAGTTCCTTGCATGTGTTGGCATACGGGAATATGTGTTGGTCCATTGGGGACAAAGGGATTTTTTTTACTTATATTTCTCGTGCACAACACTTAACTATTTTGAGACTTAACTGTTGTAATATTGTTCGAGCCTTGATCGAGTGCTCCATGAACTGTTGTACTTAACCTGGCACCATGCTCGTGACCTTTTCTATCTTTCTTGTCCATGCCGAGTCTTGTTCTGCATGTTGTTTAACTATGTCATTCAAGTCGACAAAGTCTTCAGGTGAGTCGAATTTTGGGAGACCGATGTCTTTCATCTCCCGATTAATCTTGACCCTGCTCCTTTCACAATCGGCCCATTTTTCTTGAATCTCTCGGTGAGGTTCATGGGCCATTTTCACCTAGTATTCGGCCACCTTCCTAATCTGATCTATGATTTTGTCCCTTAGCACCCGAATGTCATGCTCTTCAGCATCTCGGCCCTTTTAAACGTTGCTAATGTAATAAATTCTTTCCAAATCTTGGGGGGGCTTCTCGTACCATATTTCCACATATTTGCAGGTCACTAGCGCCATAAGGATGTCGTCTTGGAAGTCAAATATCCCTGCAGTGAAAAGGTTCCGTTCATTCGTGAATTTGTCATAAGCGTCTTGGAACTCACTCTCAAAAACATTATGGCTTGTGTGGAGTCCTGATAGTATTTCTCCAAATGGCACAGATGCTCCAACTCCTTTAGCACAGCAGCCAACTCCTCTTCATCTTTTCTTTCTCTATCCAGGGTGGCATCTATGATAGCCATCCCTACGCCAATAAGCTCAGACGTCTTGGCACACTCTGTGTTGATCATTTTTTCCTCTTTGGAAATGAGGATCGAACTGTCCAACGTAAGCCTCCTCTTCTTACTGGTTCTCTTCATGATGGATTTCCTCTTTCAGTCGTAGTTGATTGTTTGTATATCGACGACCTCATCAACAGGTTTGGGAATTTGTTGTTCTCCTCAAGTTTGAGTATTTCCCAGGCTCCCAACTGTGTAAATATGTTCTAGGCTGGGTTCCTGAACCTCTTCTACATGTCTCGATGGCTTGACTTCCTGTTGCTGCTCAACGTTTGGTAAGGTATCAGCCAAAACTGAGGAACCAGAGGCGGGTTCGGTACTTACTTGATAATCGACTGTTGAAATTCCACTTTCCTATTGTGTAATGTCTTCTTCCTGTCTGCCCGATCCTAGCTCATACCTCGAGTTGTCCATTGGGGTTCCCGATATGTAGAGTGGCTCAGCGTCTAAGGCACTTTATACCTAATGATCGCTCTACAGACAGATCTGAACTTGGGCATTGAGACCCGAGGTAGATTCTCCCTCAGGTTCTTTCTCCTCTGTAATCTGCACTGGAGTCACTAGGGACACCTATGAACTTTCCTCATCATTGCAGATGGTTATCAAATCAAATAAGGGCTTTGGTACACTTGATCTCCCTGATGTCCTCGCTATCTCGAGCTGGACTAAAATTTCCCCTGGTGATTTGATCTGTGGTGGTATAACTTCATGGTTTTCTGACCCAGTGATTTCTTCAAGTTGCATCAACTTTAGGCCACTTGGTTCTCCTCAGCTTTCGATTGGGTAATCTGCGGGAATCCTCATCATTTATATCAGATCGGGGTCATTTTGAAATTGATCAATGATTCTCTATGCCCCTTCTAGCAAGAGTAATCCCCTTCTCTGTGCCTCTTTCATCTCTCCTACTCTGATTTCTTCCCTGGCTCTGAGAGTGATGCAAGAGCATCCTTCCACAGCAGTAGATGCGCAAGCAAGCCAACACATAGGCGCACACTGGGGAAAGAGAGAGGCACAAACCCTCCCATTTTTAAATTTGAAATATGATCCTATACAGATTTATGTTGTAAGGCTGAGAAAAGCCAAGCCATACCTTTGTACAAGTAGTGGATAGGGTCGCCTTAATGGTTGATTGTAAGAAGGTACAGATCTGAGTCAGGTTTGGATCTTCATTCATTGTAAGAATCCCTAGGGGTAAGGTGTCTTAACTGAGACAGTGATGGCACTAAGGTGATAGAGAGGATAATCTCGAGAAGCCCTCTTGGAAGAAGAGGATTCTAAAGAGGATTCGGAGGGAAGATCAAAAGAGAATCCTGAGAGACGAGAGTTAGGAGGAGATTCTGAGAGGAGAGCCTGAGAAGCTCGGAAGCTCAAAAATAGGAAGTAGATAGTTATTTGAGGGAGCTTGAGAGAGTTGAGACTCTGTTGTAGTCTAGCATGCACATATTGTAATTAGATTTTCATATTAATGAAAAAGACAACAGATTTTCCTGCATATGGTTGTTTATGTGTTTATGGTTTTATGTGTTTCATGAATGTATGTTGTAGATGTATGTGATAGGTTTCATATGTAGTAGAAATATATATTTCTCTATATTTTCTGAGTTGGAAATATCATTCTGGATTCTTTAGACTGTGCAAGGAGTGCACAATAGAACATTTGAGGTTATATAGCCAGCACAAGGAGTGCGCATCTGAACTCTGAGGAGTCAGAAAAGAAGTGTCGGGAGGGCACACCAGAGTGATAACAACTCAAAATAAATCTCAAGGTTGTTGAATACCTTAGAGGAGAAACTGTGAAGAGAAAACACAGAGAGACAACATCATTGAGAACTCTATGGAGCTCTGCCAAGTGGATGTCGAGCAGGTGAAAGTGTGCACAAGGAGAACTCTCTGTCGAGTTCAAAGACAGAGTATCAAAGGAAGATACTCACAAAGTTACTGAGCACTCTGTATAAAACACTCAACAAGGTGTGCTTTGAGTAAGAGGTTTCCAGGAGGGCACCAGAACCCTTTGAAGGGAGAAGAAGGTTTGAGACCCTTAGGAGATTGAGTTAATCAAAAGAGATAGTGCAAGGAGTGCGTAGGAGATAGAATTATTCCAGGTCCTAAAGCTCAAAAGAGATAGTGCTTTAAGAAGCGAAGATGACACCCAAGATAGTCGGGCTCGCAAGAGGAGAAAAGGCCAAAACCTTTGAACACTTACAAACTCTTCCAAGTTAGAAGAAATCAAAATCTCAGGAGGAAGAGCGACAAAAACCGTCGGATTGGCTAAGTCTGGACCGTTAGATTAGTGTCCAGGAAAGTAAGAGAGAGCATAGAGGAGAAGACCAAATCCCAGTCATTGGATCTGAGCGCAAGGGATCGAAAGTCATCCGATCAAAGTAAAGTGCACGTGCCTTAATCCTTTTTGTGCATAGGAGAGTGGACTTTCTTATAAAGTCCCAAAGTCCTGAAGTAGACAGGGATCATCCATCGTCCAGGGGGACAGGTGGTGGAATATCTAGAACTTCGGGTGAAAGCACTCTGGGAGGAACAAGTGCACAGGAGTTGAAACTCTCGAAGATCGAAGAGCCAGAGTGGATAGAGGTCGTTAGATCAAGGGGGAGACACATGTCAAGAGATTGTCTCCAGGTGAAATAACTCTGGTAGGAATGAGTGCGTAGGAGTTTGAAACTCCCAAACCTCGAAGAGTCAAAGAGAATCTATACCGTCAGATCTAGAGGGACGCATGGCAGAAATCCGTCGTCTCCGGGTAAAAGCGCTCTGGGAGGAACGAGTGCATAGGATTTTGAAACTCCCAAAGCCCGAAGAGCCAAAGAGAATCTGGACCATCAGATCTAGAAATACACGCGTTGACAGATCGTGATCTCTCGGTGAAATCACTCAAGGAGAAGCAAAGGAAGAGAGTTTGAAATCGTCGAAGCTCGAATAGCCGAAGTAGCTGGGAATTGTCAATCTGTGGGAGGACACGCGTAGTTATATTGTGTACTCCAAGTAAAACACTCCAGGAGAAATGAGCATGGAGAAGTTGAGAGTTGATATTTCTGAAGTCCGAAGTCTCGAAGCGGGCTAGAGCAGTTGATTTGAGGAGGACACGTGGCAGGATATCTACCATTTTGGAAGAATTCGCTATAGAAGAAAGGAGTTTGTTGAACGAGAAGTCTCGAAGGCAGAGAGCAGGGGTTCATCTGAGCCGTTCATTTTCTAAGGACAAGTGTCAGCATTTCTTCCACTTTGGAAGAGAGTCATTGTGGAGAAAGTAAGTTTTAAGAGTTGAAAACTCCAAAACCCAAATTGCGAAGAAAATCACGACCGTTGATTTGAAAGGGACATGCATCAATAGATCGTAAGCATCTGAGAATGTGTGATCCGGAGAGAAGGAAGAAAAAAAGAGACATATTGTAGTTTTTTATCAAGACCAATCACCTGAGATTGAATATCAACGGTCACACTTTATTACGGGGCCAGAAAGTGCTCAGACGTTAAAAATATGAGAGTGGGATGCAATTGAAACCAAGGTATTGGCAAAGCGATACATGGCAACTGGAGGTGAATTGCAGGGAGAAAAGTGGTGTGGTATCAAACCACTCTAGGTCGCTCCCACAATCAATTGTTTACGTGAGGTCATATCACGAGGTCATATCCATGAAAAGGCTAATGGAAAAGGAGCTAGCACCCACGAATTGCAAAAGTGCCAAGAGCACTAGAGAAAGGGCCTGCGGGTTCCACGTGACCTGCGCCTTAGGAGAAAAGGGGGCATGTTCAAGTTGATTTGGTTTCAAGAAGGAGCCCAAACAATTGATTCAACTCAGCAGAAAGAAATATCCTATACCAGAAGGTCGCAGAACCCCCAGGAGGGGAGGGGGGTTGCATCAGGTGGTATTAGAGATTATTTTGCATCTGTAGATTTCAGGCGAAGGAGATGAAGGAGATAGTATGACTACGTCAAGTAGTATCATAGGCTTAATTTTTCCTGTGGATAGTAGGTGAAGGACGAGGTAGAGTACTGATGCTTTGTGTGAAGGATTGTTGCAAGTCCACAACAGTCAACAGATAACCAGGTGAGTTGTGGGAGAAGTTGGAGATGCTCTCGAATGCAGAGTAATCCACAGACTTTCCAAGAGGGCGAGAAGAGCGTGAGAATGGCTATTGAAGGCCATGAACGTGGTCAAGGAAAAGGCCACCAGTAGAAAATCAAGTTAGAGATGGATCTGGAGCTCATAGAGATAAGAGAAAATACGGAGAGGCTAGCATTGAAGATGCAGTAGGAGGCAAAGGTACACTAGAGGTACGAATGGCCCTTGAACAAGATGGGAAAATGGCATGTTCAAAAGTTGTTGGCCAGAAAGAGAAAACATGTAATAAGGAGGTGGTTGAGGCATGATAAAAACCTCAGTAACACAAAGGAGGAGCTAGTTTACAATTGTGAGCCATAAGTTGGGAGAACCCTCAATGATGAGGAAGAGACATCATCAGAGGATCTCAAAAACTGCCAAGTGGGCAGAGATGGATTTTCATATTGCTAGGTGGGAAATGAAATGAGATCAATTAAGGATCTCATAGACTATCAGGAGGACAGTAGTGAAAAATCATATTTCTAGGTGGGGAATGAGATGATATCAGTTGAAGATCTCATAGACTGCCAGGAGAGCATGAGAGAAATCCTAGATTGTCAGGTGGGAAAGGGAAGAAAAATGAGAGTGTCTGAAAGTCTCAGGAGCTCATAAATGAGTTCAGATCAACAAGGAGTGCTGATAGATGAATATTCATGTGGGTTTGAAGACCATGTGAATGAAGATGATGAAAATTTAAATAATTACCATCAAAGAGGAAGATCAGAGGTGCATTCTGATCATTGGAAGGATCAAAACATTCCTCCCAAGCAGAGGATAGAATAAGTGTTGCAGATGCAACAACAGAAGGACAGCCAACAAAGACTATCAAAGAGGAGGAGGAGAAAGATCATACGTTGATGATTTCCCCAGCATAAGGAGAAGATAATCCAACATAATTGCTCAAAATTGTCAGCCAAGAAGCTGAACAGGAGATCACTACAGCACTGAAGTTTGCAGCAGAAGAGGAAGCAGAAAACATAGAATTTGTTGATCTGTATGAAGAATTGGAATCCCTAGAGAGAAGGATGATAGTGCAAATCCATCACATCCAACAGATTAGGTTGGAAACAGATGGAGGAGTATACCAACCTGGGGAGCAGCTGGAAAAAGATGGAGTTGAACCAGCAAAAGAGGAGCTGACAGAAGCTAATATGTCAGACAAGGAAGATGAGTAGCAGCTCAGTGATGAGACTACAGAACTGGAGTCTACAGCAAGGTGGCAAGATAAGGCCACAGGATATGGATAAAAAATCAAGGGGGATCAATATGATCTACCCATCAAGAAGGAGAATATGCAACAGAGAATATTGCATAAGGAGAACCAACCATTGGAGCAATTGGATAGGGTGATAGAGGATATAAGAGAGTTGATGGTGAGGTCAGTAGTAGAAGCAGCCAGCAAGGAGAAGTTGAGTAGAAGGAAGCCTGCAAGAAGCAACAGGGAAGCAGTGGCAACAACAACAGAGTAGATGAGCAAGAGTACAACTCCAAATGAGAGTTTGGGATCCAGGGGGGTTTCAACATTGGAGCAGAGGAGCTCATGAGAAGGAACTCATAAATTTTTCGCAGCAGTGGAGTATGATGCAGGAGCATCCTTCCACATCAATAGATGCACCAGTAAGCCAACACATAGACATGCACTGGGGAAAGGGAGAGGCACCAACCCTCCCATTTTTAAATTTATGTTGTAAGGTTGAGAAAATCCAAGCCATACCTTTGTACAGGTAGTGGATAGGGTCACCTTAATGGTTGATTGTAAGCAGGTCTAGAACTGATTCAGGTATGGATATTCATTCATTGTAAGAAGTCGTAGGGGTAATGTGTCTTAACAGAGATAGTGATGGCACTAAGGCGGTAAAGAGGATACGCTCGAGGAGCCCTCTTGTAAGAAGAGGATTTGGAGGGAATCTCAGAAAAGAATTTTGAGAGACGAGAGTTAGGAGGAGATTCTAAGAGGAGAGCCTAAGAAGCTCAGAAGCTCAGAAATAGGAAGTAGATAGTTCTTTGAGGGATCTTGAGAGAGCTAAGACTATGTTGTAGTCCAGCCGACACATATTGTAATCAGATTTTCATATTAACGAAAAAGACATCAATTTTTCCTACATATGGTTGTTTATGTGTTTATGGTTTCATGTGTTTCATGAATGTATGTTGTAGATGTATGTGATAGGTTTCATCTGCAGTATAAATTTACATTTCTCTATCTTTGTTGAGTTGGAAATATCGTTCTAGATTCTTTAGTCTGTGCAAGGAGTGCACAGTGGAATATTTGAGGTTTTGTAGCCAGCGCAAGGAGTGTGCATCTGAAATCTGAGTCAGAAAATAAGTGCCAGGAGGGCGCACTAGAGTGATAACAACTCAGGGGAAACCTCAAGGTTTTTGAATACCTTAGAGGAGAAACTGTGTAGAGAAAGAATAGAGGGACAGAGTCACTGATAACTCTGTGGAGATCTGCCAAGTGGGCATTGAGTAGGTGCAAGTGTGCACAAGGAGAACTCTCTGTCGAGTTCAAAGAGAGAGTATCAGAGTAAGATACTCACATAGTTACTGAACACTCTGTAGAAAACACTCAACAAGGTGTTCTTTGAGAGAGAGGTTGTCAGGAGGGCACCAGAACCATTTCAAGGGAGAAGAAGGGTCGAGACCCTTAGGAGACTGAGTTAATCAAAAAGCTCAGAAGAGATAGCAAAAGAAGTGCATAGGAGATGGACTTATTCCAAGTCCTAAAGCTCAGAAGAGATAGCGCTTTCAGAAGCGAAGACGAGACCCAAGAGAGTCAGGCTCGCAAGAGGAGCAAGGCCAAAACATTTGAACACTTAAAAACTCTTCCAAGTTAGAAGAAATCAAAATCTCAGGAGGAAGAGCGAGAGAAACCATTGGATCGACTGTAGGAAGAATTCTGGACTGTTAGATCAGTGTCCAGGAAAGAAAGGGAGAGAACAGAGGAGAAGAATAGATCCCATCCATTAGATCTGAGTGCAAGGGATCGACATTCGTTCGATCAAATTAAAGTGCACAGACCTTAATCCTTTATGTGCATAGGAGACTGGAATTGCTAAAGTCACAAAGAAGATAGGGACCGTCCATTGTCCAGGGGGACAGGTGGAAAAAGATCTGAAACTTCGGGTGAAAGCACTCCGGGAGGAACGAGTGCACAGGAGTTGAAACTCCTGAAGCCCAAAGAGACAAAGAGGATAGAGGTCATCAGATCAAGGGGGAGACATGTGTCAAGAGATATTCTCTAGCCGAAAGAGCTCCGAGAGGAACGAGTGCGTAGGATTTTGAAACTCCCGAACCCCGAAGACTCAAAGAGAATCTGGACCATCATATCCAGAGGGACACATGGAGGAAATCCGTCATCTCTGGGTGAAAGCGCTCCGGGAGGAACGAGTCAGTAGGAGTTTTAAAATCCTGAAGCCAAAAGAGTCAAAGAGAATCTAGACTGTCAAATCCAGAAAGACACATGTCAACAGATTGTGATCTCTGGGTGAAAGCACTCTGGGAGAAGTGAAGGAAGAGACTTTGAAATCATCAAAGACCGAATAGCCGAAGTAGCTAGGAGTCGTCGATATGCAAGAGGAAACACGTCGTTAGATTGTGTACTCTGGGTAAAACACTCCAGGAGAAACGAGCGTGGAGAAGTTGAGAGTTGATATTTATGAATTATGATGTCTCGAAGCGGGCTAGAGTCGTTGATTTGAGGAGGACACGTGGCAGGATATCTACCATTTTGTAGGAAGTCACTCCGGAAGAAAGGATTGTGTTGAATGAGAAGTCTCGAAGGTGGAGAGAAGGGGTTCATCTAAGCCATATGTTTTCTAATGATGGGTGTCAGGAGATCTTCCACTTCGAAAGATAATCATTGTGGAGAAAGTAAGGTTTGAGAGTTGAAAACTCTGAAACCTGAATTGTGAAGCAAACCACGACCATTGATTTGAAAGGGACACACATTGATAGATCATAAGGATCTGAGAACGTGTGATCTGGAGAGAAGGCGGGAAAGAAGAGACAGATTGTAGCATTTGATCAATAGGCATCACTCAAGATTGAAGATCAAAAGTCATGCTTAATTGTGGGGCCACAAAGTGCTCGGACGTTAAAAATCTGAGAGCGGGCCATAATTGAAACCACGGTATTGGCAAAGGGATACATGGTAGCTAAACGTGAATTGCGGGGTGAAAAGTGGTGTGGTCTCAAACCAGTCTAGGCCACTCCCGCAATCGCGTGTTTACATGAGGTCATAGCCCGAGGTCACATCTAGGAAGGGGATAATGGAAAAGGAGCTAGTGCCCGCAAATTGAAAACTGCCAAGAGCACTAGAGAAAGGGCCTACAGGTTCCAAAGGACCTGCACCTTATGAGAATAGGGGACATGTACAAATTGATTTGGGTTCAAGCAAGATCCCAAAGAGTCAATCTGACTCAACAAAAAGAAATATCCTATACCGAGGGGTCGCAAAACCCCCAGGAGGGGAGGGGGGTTGCATCAGAGAGCCTCTTGAACCTGGTCATATTTGGTTTGGCCTTTCTCTATATCACCTCATCCCAGTGCTATGTGCACTCTGCGAAAATTTCATCCTCAAATTTACCATGAGCGTATGACCAATAGGATGATACCTGTGAAGCATGTTGGAGGACCAAGCCTTTAGGGTTGTTCTTGTGGAATCATCATGTCGGGAACCTAAATTTAGGTTGGCTCAGCCCTTGTTGTTGGGCTTGAGCGATATCCTTTACCAGATAAAACCCCATATGGAAACTGTAGGGCATGAAATATCTCGTCTTGTCCTTGACTAATGTGGCATTATGACCCTGGAGGATAGTCTGATAGAAGATTTATCCCACAACGAGTCTATCTGGGACATTAGCAGGTAGGATATGTGGTGCTCCAGTGGCCCCGAACACCCTGATATAGGTTGAGCGTTCGTCTAAATACCAATGGCCTACCTTTTCCACCATTTTCTTTCCCACTGCAGATAATCTCAGGCATTCCTTCTTAAAAATAATAAAATGAATGCGGGCAATGAATTCATCGCAGATGAGTGTGTAATATTTTTTGTATCTCTTCTCCCATAATATACTGAAATAAACATGGATCGGGAGCTATGCAACATGCCAGCTTAAATTCATGCCTGAGAAGATATTCCTTGTGCAAATGACATCGAGCAGGTACGAGGCCATGTAGAAAGTGGGTGCTTCCCCTTATTTCAACGTCTAATCATGTTGCACACAAATGCTCAATTGTTTAGAAATTATTTCTCCCCAGTTGAAGCTACTCTCGAAGATCGCCACTGTATACGCCAAAGGCATCCATGCTTATAAAAACTTGGAACATTCCTTTTCTCCATATATTCGGCAGATGAGAGCCATCAAATAGATGTATGGATCCCTCAGGTTAATTGTCCCATATCATCCATTTCTCTAGTTAGTGAACTTCTTATCCTCCTTCCACCATGAGGCCATCAATCGACTAGTTTAATGGAATTCATATAACTTCACCACGAAGTTCATGTTTAACCGTTCCTCTGGGTCCGTGATCTTGCCACCATGTGTAAATATGACCGTCGGATGTTCGGGAACACTTAGTCATCGAGCGTCCTTATGTTCGGGTCACTATGTGGGATATACACTGGATACTCCTCTCGGTTGATTATATTGAAAAGGTCCCCCCACTGTGGGAGAAATACTTTGGATCCGGTGCCTTCCTCTGTATCACCGAAGGCCAGAGGCTGAACACAATATTTATTTGTTGATGGTTTAATGATAGAATCTACTCTGGGAGAATACTCCAACTGCCTCGCGGTCCCGAGAGAAGATTCTTCACCTTTTCATCTTCTTTCAGCTTGGGTGCTCTTGGTGAGCGTTTGGTGGTTGGATTTCTCGGCGACATCTCACCTCTACAACTTGCTTAACCTAGTTTTGATAATCTGAGGGTCAGTACAGTATCGAGATGCTCGCTTTGCTTCTTCGGATGCTCTGGAATTCAAACTTGTGCGCATAAATAATTTGTTCAAAATTGTTCTATAGATTTAAACAAGGATGAACTTACCTTGTCGGATCAGCCATTCAATTCAGGTTATGAGGGTAATATCATTAAATCTGCCGCTAGATCTTAAAATATGTTTGAAATTAAGTTCATCGCGAGTTGATGGCGTGGGAGCAGGGTCTAATGTGTTCTATCGACGATTTCAAATTGTTGTTGTTTAATTGGCGCATGAGTTAGCAAAAAATGCAGGATCAAGCATTAACTGGTATATTAAATGTCCAAATCCAGTCGTATCTTATGTTGCAAACATCCCATCGTTTCACTAGTCCAGTTGGTGGTTCAGGGGTCAGGATTGTGTGTCAAACACTTTTCATAGATATCTCCTTGCAACAGCTATGATGTTGATCAATCTTGTCATATAGAGATGACGTGGCACAGCTAACTAGGAGGCGTGACTAGGACCCAGGAAACCTTAGTATGACTCGGGATGAAACTAGTCCATACTACCCCCTTACTTGGTAAAGACACGTGGCATTCGAGACCAGTGACTTCATATTCTCATGTTAATCGGAATTGGGACTTTCTTTAAGCTATACATTCTAAAACCCAATCATATCTTGACGATGCTGAGAAGTGTCAAGGATCAGCGATAAGCGATAAACCTACCCAAGTGTTCTCGGATCGACTCTCTCAAAAAAGTCATGATGCCAAAACACATCGAGGATCGGCAATCGATGATATGCTTGTCAGAAAAAAATGATGGGTTTAACCTTTCTAGATTTCCCTGACCTCGATAAAGCACATTGTCATCGGTTATCGACAATTATTTTTTTTACGTCCTTCGTTAATGTCTATCCTTCCTGTATTTTTTCGATGTCGAAAGGATCGGCTATCTATTGAAACTTTGTGCGAATAAATTACGCAAACCAACTCCACCTTCTGTCGACATCGATGGGGATCGGTGATCAACGACTATTGTAATTGTGTGGTGTCTTTACTTTCTTCAATGTTTTCCGACACCGAACCTGAATGCGTTAGGTGCAGTGTTAGCTGTCGATTCTCAATTTGGGTGTTAAGTTCTTTTAGACATGGGATTTCACAAGTTCAAAAAAAAATGACTTGATGATAAGAGTCATGAATGTTGGTTGTGGAGCCTGATTATCTTCCTGATTCAGAGGTCCTTTCTTTCAGCCGTGTTTATACCCCATGAAGTATTTACACCCCAGAAGTATGTACACTCTTCCACGTGGGGGAGTGCAGGGGGGGGTTACCCCCTCTGCGGGGTCCGGGGCAGCGATCCCCCCAGCTGGGGGGTCTGGGGGAAAGCGGGCCTCCAGCGGGGGTTCAGGGGCGAAGCCCCCGAAGCAAAAATTGCCTTGTAAAATTATATTGTAATTTCATTGTAAATCTGGACCGTTCATTATAAGGTCGCAGATCTAACGGTAGAGATTATGTTAGGGTTTTTTTCGCTTGAAGGCAACCCTCTTTTATGAGGGAAATGTATTGTGTCTATGGTTGATGGTGAATATGGTATTCTGAGAGAGGAGACTGTGAGAGATAGAAGAGGAAGTTACAGCGGGTTTTGTTGTAGGTTGTATCCCTTCATTTGTTGGATAATAATAAAGGAAGGACCTGGCAATTTCTCTGATGGACGTAGCCCACACTGGGTGAACCACGTAAATCTGTGTCTCTCTTGTATTGTGTGTCTTATGTGTTTTGTTTCTGCATTTGTTTAATTTTATTACTACGTGGTCTTGTTTTTCTAACAACTGGTATCAGAGCGTAAGGTAACTCGCAGGAAAAGAGGGTTCCTGGTTCGAGTGGGAGCAATGTCAGAAGATGGAAAGTTTAGGGTCGAGAAATTTAACGGCCAAAACTACCAGTTATGGAAGA
>ML859283.1:10072-35693 GCA_009831015.1 Picea engelmannii | reverse complement strand
GAGAGAATACATGGAATTGAGGTAGGGTTCTTAGACATTACATAGGCTTGACCTTTTCATTGGTGACAGGATACCAATAGGTGGAATTTTGTAGGTAGCATTTGTCAAACCAGGGCCTTCAATTTATTTGATCTTGTTGCTATAGCAAATCTCTCACTTCTGATTTTTTGAAGCAAGTGGTATCTTTGTTCAGGACAACGAGGCTTTGAACCCATCCTCTCACGTTGGTATATCTTTAATAGTCATCCCCCTTTGTGTCCAATTCCTAATCGAAGAAGACAACAACAAGCACTAGAGGACCCTCTAGATTCTATAAGACAATAACTTATGCAACTTCAATTAACATACTGGAATTTGTCTTCTCAAGTTTCATACATCCTGGAATTTCTCATTCAGCATAGGAAGGCTATGAGGCAACAACATGATGAGGTGTACATTATCAGGACTCAAGTTGAAAATTTGCATATGCAAGTCATACCAACTCCTCCAGACCTTGTCGATTATCCCTCTGACAATGACTCTTCTCCATTAGTCAATCAACCTACTCTTGATTAGAACATGCCCACATATGACAATGAAATGGCAGAACCAGACGGTTGGTTTGTTCTCTCTTTAAATTCTTACTTATTCTTGGGTTGACCCAAGTTCGGATCTCAAAATGTTTCCAACAAAACCCCTTAACATGACATCCCTCATGGTAAACCAAAAGGAAACGATGTGCATAGGGTGCACAACGCAGTCTCACCCGAGATAGCTTAATGGGTTACTACAATACTCAGGTGTTTGTAGTCTAGGAATGAGTGGGGATCTAGGATTGTGTTCTTCCTTATTCATGCATTAACCTTATTGTTGATTTAATTATCTCTAGGATTCATTCATCTTTAGCCTTATGCATGTATGCTAATACATCTAGTTAATCATTCATGCATAAGATAATAATTAACAGAAAGTAGATACTCAATAAACATCACACATAACACAAGTTTTACAGTGGTTCACCCCCTCCTGGGGCTACGTCCACAAAGATTTTTCTTCTCTGCTCTTTCATTTACTCTACTGCAAAATCTTGCGTTGTGTGCATTACATATTCAGTAAAACAATCAATATGGGTTAAGGACCCTCTATGAGGTGAACTAGATCACACTAGGATCCTCAACCTGTGACCTAACCCTAAAATCTATCTTATTCGACTCTTCTACAAGACCTATTACAATCAACCACATAAAAATACTTAACATCCTCAACTGATATCCCCCCTTCTAGACCTCCTAGGTTCTTATTTATATTATTTTTCAGGCTTATAGTCATTACAATCCTTATCAAAAACCCTAACCCTACCATGGTTAGGCTTACCTACATGTGTGCCATCTTGCTTTTCCTCTTGCGTGTTTCTTTTCCTGCCACCTGTTGCGCACGCTCCAAAATTAGGTCTTCTTTTCCAAAATTAGGTCTTTCCCAAAATAGATATTTTCTCCAAAAATAGGCATGCGCTCATAATAGACTTTCTTCTAAAAATAGGCTTGAACCCAATAGGCCCCCAAAGTTGACATGTGGCTCATCCCAGGCCACTCAGGTGTTGCTCGCTTCCTGAACAGCCTCTGCCAGGCTGTGAAACTTTCCTTCTAATTCTTCCCCTTTTTCTCTAGTTTACACAACTTTTTGTGTAAGCTCTTCTACCCTCTGCACTGTCATATGTTTTGTGAGAGACTCTACGCTCTCGGCATGATTATAAGCCATTATTGTCTTCTCCTCCTCAAGTTCCACAATTATTTGTGTTTCTTTCTCCTGGAGAGGTTATGACTGGGCTTGCCTAGCCTACTTGTTATTATGTGCAGTTTTCAATTTTGTTTGCAAGGTCTTCATCTCTTGTGCACCCTTCAGCCACTCTGTAATTCTCATGGAATTTTGTCGTTGCTTCAGCTCCTGGATTGTAGTGATCATTTCCTCCTCTTGTTGGTATAGTTTTTGGACCTTGTCATCTTCCTCCAACGTCTTCCATAGTTGCGCAGTCCTATCAAAAAATTCCATGACCTTTTAGTTTCTTTCTCCATTATTTCCACTTGCAAAGCTACTTGTTGTTCCCTTTTAGCTGTGACTTCAGGAGGGGTGGTGGGTGTTAAATTTTCTTTGAGATCCTCAATATCCTTTTTATAGTCTTTGAGCATTTGTGCAATGATTTGAATATGTTCTTCAACACTGCTCATGGATGCCTGCGCATTGTCTGGAATTATTGTGAAGGCTTCCTTCAACTTTTGCTCTAATTTATCTGCACGTTGCTTCTCCTCTTTTGTCTCCATCTTGACCTGCTCTACCGTTAGTTCAAGGGCATTCTTTCCATTTCTGGTTTCTTGCAATTCCATTGCGTTTGTTATAGCTCGTGATTATACTTCCTATGTGACATTGACTTGTATTTTGTGCAGTGCCTTTGTTGGTATTTTAGCCAATACCAACTGTACTTGTGCCATATCTTTGAGTGTCGCCTGATCTATAGCCTCGTCAACCTACAGCATATATGTTGTTAAACAGAATCTCAAACTTTCTTGCACTACAATCTGGATTGTGTCTTCTTCGTTCTGTGTGGTCCTATCCTCTACTTCTATTGCTCATGGGATCGGTTATGTTCCCCTTTCTTGCATTTGCGTTGTTTGTATCTGTTCCAAGACCTACTTAATGTTGGCCAATTCATTCCTTATATTGTCTCTTTGGTTCACGGCCTCTTCAAACTCATCTTTTGCACGGTCCTATATTCTCTCTGCAACAACATCGACATCATCCTCGGTCATTGTATATTCTGGGATTTGTTTGTGGGCCTTGGCCTTCTTGAGTGGCCCACCTGTATGTATGATTGGTTGTTTGGGTGGCCCTGTCTCTTGCGAAGTAGTTTTTTATGGGGTTTATTGTGTTGTTGTGTCTGCTCTTCCTTTTTCTTCCTACGTTGGGGTAATTTACTTCTTTCATATCTACTCATCCTTATTTGGGGTGTTTCCCTTCTTCTGTTGCGTTGTCTTTTGACTGGGATTCCCTTGCTGTGTTGGTTTCTTGGTCACGGTGTTACCCCTGCAAATGTCTTGGACGACCCTGCTTCCACTTCTTTTCCCTTGGGCATGTCCTTTGTGATGACCGAGATATTCCATTCATCCTGTCAGACTCTCATTTCCCATTCAACTTCCTCTGCATTGATGCAGAATCAAAGTTGTATACATTCTTTCTCTGGATGCTTGTGCACTTAGATCCACATGTTGTGTCACATAGCCTTAAAGTTGGTTATCCCCTAGTACTGTGCGAGCACTTCCAGAGTTATCCTCCATGTGTTGGATATGTTGTCTTGTATGTTGTTGAGATACCGAGAAAAATTGATGGCATTTCCACTTCTCCTCTTGGAATCAGAAGTGCTTCCCATCGACGTGTACCATGTTGCACGAAAACATCCTACTATGTTGAAGAAAAATGAGTAGGTAAGTTCTTTCCATCCAATTAAGGCTATCAATATCATCAGCCAGGAATAATGGAACTATGTTCCCAAGTCCTACTCATCCTTCTAGTCCTTTAGGAACAAATTCAGTAAATATGGGGCCCAACTGAGCATGGTGTCGTTTGTGCATTATGTTGTTGTTGCGACAACCTCTGCAGGGACCTCCTCCTTGAGGAATTTTCAAAGTGGTGTGCATTCCATTAGCTTCATTTCCATTCGAGTGGTTACGTCACCGATTATCTTTATAATAATTTTGCACGAGCCTCTTTCTTTACCATAAGTCTTCTACATCTCCTTTGCGAGAGCCTTTTCCTTGGTTTTATCATCCATGTATTGCACGGGCTTCTCACCATTTGATGGCAGGCATGTGATTAATGCAATTATCTCCACATCAATTGAGATAGGTTCTTACAACCACAAAAATCTTCCATGGAGGACCACCAACAACTGCTTGACGCAATTTTTCACATCTTTCCCCCATACGAAATGAGGAATCTCCAGCAAATTGAGAATCTGTGTGTTTTCCAAGCTTGTCTCCCATTGCTTTGGTTGTAGCACTGGATATCCTAATGGCCCTGTGCCTAGGCTCTCCATATACAATTGTTGTACAAATTCTAGGAATTTTTTTGTTTCAGACACATCATGCTCTATGTATCTTATCCTTTTGACGCAACCCAATAGACTTGGTGTGGCATGCACCCTCTTTGGAATACATGGTAAAATGATCGAGGCATCAGGTTGCTTGCATGGGGACCGTGTGATGGGTTGTTTCCCCTTTCTCTGTGTTGGCGTGCTAGATTTCCTAGCCTCTTATTCTCCTTCCCAACCCGACTTTAGTTTCCCCGTGATATCTTCAAGTTGTACTTCCTCCTGCTATGCGGACCCCACCATAGGTTGTGGCCTTAGACCATCAGACTATGTCCTTCCGCTGTCACTGCCATTCATTATGTGGGTTGCTTCGACCCTGGAAGGTTGTGGTGGGAAGATTGTGTCTAATGGGTTGTGCCCTTGCGCACTGTTGTCCAAGTCGATATCCATCTCGGCCATCGTCGAGACCTGATCTTCTTCCTCTACTAGTGTGGCGCTCACTGGTTCGACCTATGGTGAAGGAATTGCGTCAACATCAACGATTCCCTCTATCTTTGTAAACTCATGTTCAACCTCAGTGGTTTCTTGCGATGACATGTGGCTACTACATGTTTTATGTATTGTTTGGCTAGGTGTGTCGATCTTTGGAGGTGCCATCGTGGCTAATTCTTCCTTCCTCTATTAAGCTTCGACTGCTACAATCTCTAAACTCACCTATTTGTAAATGAAAAATGTGTCTCATTTGGCCTGCGTTTTCACTATATATGGGGCATCATAAGTGCCCTGAATCTTATTGGATACGCTTCTTTGATTTTTATTAATGCGTTAAAGCTTGTTGAGTACACTTTGTTCAGTTTCTAAATTCCCATTTTGTGCCTTTTTACCCCGACGGTCGGTGTGTGCTTTTCCGACCATTGGCCCGTTTCTAGTGCACTACAATTTTTCGGTGTGCCATACATTTCTTGTTGTAAATTTTCCCCTAGTGAGTTGTGTTTTCTTCTTTTCAACCATATGTTGCACGCAGTCACTTTTTCTTTTTGTCGTGCTGATTCCACTATATGTTGTGCACGATATTTCCCAATATTTTGTATTTTCTTTATTTTTCTACTTTTTTCTTCCTTTTTATCCTTTTTATCCTTTTTCTACTTTTGTATTCCTTTTTATGAGTTTTATTTCCTAAAATCTACTATAGTACACCATATACATCCCTTTCCTACTATGTTTTAACTCTTAAGGGCTAGTAGGTCGATTGTCCCTGTATAGTTTTAGTCGACTATTGTTGATCATTCATTTTAGTTATGCTCCTCCCAAGTCTTTTAGCTACACAAATCCCCCATCTGTGACAGTATTTACTTCATATGGCCTTATCCAATGCATTATAAACTTACTAGGATGTTGGAAAAATCTATTGTCATAGAGCAGAATTAGATCTCCTTCTTAAAACTCTTATTTTTAATATGTCAGCCATGTCAGACTTTATCTCTTGCTTTTTGTAATTCCTGGTGAAATCCTGCCAAAATATTGTCCTCTTCCATTTCCATTAGTTGACTTAGCCTCTCTGGTACTGCGCCTTTTTCTTTCATGTTGGTAATTGTTGCTACGCGCAGACTAGGTACCAGGAATTCTAATGGAACCAGTGCTTCCTACCCATACACCAATCTGAATGGTGTCTGTCATGTCAACTTCTTGCATGTGGTCCTATATTCCCATAGTACTACAGGTATTTTCAAGTCCCAATCATCTTTGTAAACATTGCAGATATTTGTCAAAGCATTTTCCAAAATCTTATTTAAAGCTTCTATTGTTCCATTTTTATGAGGATGATATGGTGTACTCTTCTAGTGATAGACTTTAAACTCCTCAGTCATAGATTTGATGGTATTATTGATAAAATGAGTTCCTTGGTCACTCATCAGAATCTTGGGACATCTAATTATGGTGATCACTTGATTAAACAAGAATTGTGGTGTTGTCTCTGAGCTACAGTCTTTGACTGGTGTTGCTTCTACCCATCTTGTCAAGTATTTGGTCACAGTAATGATATATCTAGCTCTTGGTCTGCAGAGTCACATGTGGTCTTAGGGGAATCTCATCCATCTATTGAGTTTTCCAACCCTCTGATAGACATCACATTTCTTGCAATATTCCTTGGCATATTTATGGACTGTTGGCCAACATAGTCTTGCGTGCAACACCTTCTGCATGGTAGCCTTTCCTGCATAGTGTACTCCAGCTATACCTTCATGATATTCTACTAAAATTCTGGTCCTTTCATGTTCTAATACACATCTTCTCAAAATGATATATGTTCCCATCTTGTATAAATGTCCTACAATAAGTTGATAGTTTGCAGCTCTGACTACCAGATTTTTCTTATGCGCAGTGCTAAAGTCCTGTGGTGCAACCCCTATACTTAAGTATTCAATAATATCAACAAAGTATTTGACAACTACATGTACTGAAAATAATTGTGCATCAGGGAAGTTGTCTTCAAAGTTAATAGGTTCTTGTACATTAGTTACCTTTGACAGGTGATGAGGTCCTGCATTCAGCTTCTCTGGTTTGACTATCACTTTGAAATCAAATTCTTGAAATAACAATAGCCATCTACATATTCTCCCACCCAACATTGGCTTGGTGAATAGATATTTGAGGGAAGAATGGTATGTGAACATTTTAAAGTGTTTACCCAGTAAATAGTGCCTAAACTTATGAAGTGCATATACCATGGATAGGCCTTCTCTTTCTGTGGTGTTGTAATTTTGCTTTGATTCTGACATCTTTCTACTTACAAAGGCTATAGGATGGTCTACATCCCCTGCTCCTGGTTGCGCCAGAATTTCTCCAAGTGCTATGGTTGATGCATCTACATGCATGTGAAATGTCTTTTCCCAATATGGGAATACTAGTATAGGTGTTGTTACCATATTTTCCTTTAGAGTGTCCAAGCCTTATTGACAGTCCTCATTCCACTGAAATCTGGTGTCCTTCTTTAATAGTTTTTCCATTGGTGCATTAATCTGTGCCTACCCCTTTATAAATTTCATGTAATAGCCTGTATATCCCAGCGTTGCTCTTAACTGGCACACTAACTTTAGTGGTGGTAAATTTACAATGATTGTAATCTTATCAAGGTCCACTAGTAAACCTTGTTTACACACTATATGTCCCAACAATATTCCAAAAGGTGTACCAAAAATGCATCTTTTTATGTCTAATGAGATCTGACAGTGTGTGCATATTTCCAACACGAGTCTTAGCACTTCTACATGGTCCTTTAACAGACTATATACAATCCATTCATCCAAATATACTTTTAGAAATTGATGTATGAATTCCTTAAAAGCAACTATGACTACTCTTGAAAAAATGGTTGGTGCATTCTTTAGCCCAAATGGCATGATTGTGTATTGGTAGGATCCCCATTCTATATCAAAAGTGGTATTATACCTGTCTTCTGGAGCTATTTTGATCTGATGGTAACCTGAGAATCCATCTGTGAATGAATATGCTTCTTGGCCTTCCACATTCTCTAAGACCCCATCTGTAAAAGGGGTAGGGAAAGGGTCATGTAAGAAGGAATCATTGAGTTTCCTCATATCTACACAAATCCTTATCTCCCCTTTTTTATTTTCTTGGACTACCATAGGATTGATCCATTCAGATTCATCAACTAGTTCTATAATACCAACTTCCAACATTCGGTCATTTTATGGTTTCACTTTTTGCTTATACATTGGATTCAGTATGTAGGGTCTCTTCCTAAAAGGTCTAGCCTCAGGTTTGAGGGGAATTTTCATCTCACCTAGCTCCCTTTTTATACCTTTCATCTCTATAAAGTTTATTGGAAATAGGTCATTGTATTCGCGCAGTAACTCTGTTATCCTTTACATTGTTTGCTCATCCCAGTAGTCTCCAATACCTACCATTTTAGGACTGTCATTCGTCCCAATGTTGACTTTCTTAAATTTGATTGGTGCATCAAATAATTCTGATTCCATAGATGGACCTTCCACCTCTCTTTCTCCTTCAATTTCTATAATCTGAATTTCGCGCGGATCATCTTCATCTGGTGCTTCTTCTTCCACATGATAGCATGAAAGTAACTCTTTGACTGTCTATATGTTTTGTTGTTGATATTTTGTCATGATTTCAAACTCTGTTTCATCAATAAATAGCTCTCCCCTTATCATCTTTAGCATTGAATCAATGTTGGGGTTCTCATGTTCAAATGAGAAAGTCATTACAAAATTCTATTGTAATCATGCCCATTATGTAGTGCCTTTGCGCATCTCTTGGTCTATATACCAGTTCCCTGGGATCCCTTCCAATGTATGGATAAAGTGATGAGGCCATTCCTATGTTGGTTTCATCCTCCACTGTGTTATGCACTTCTCCAAGTGTCAATTGGTATTCCTTTCCCATCATAGTTCTGGACTATAGTGTTCCCTGGTTCTGTGCCAAATCTAATTCTTAGTAATTGTTTACATTGATACCAATCCTAAATTATTTCTTTGTATGCACCCCACCATCTTGCAGGTATTTCCTTGATTGAAATATCTAGGGTTAAGAGCCTTTGATTTTATAACACTTCCTCTTCATATTTTGTCATAAATTCCTCAAAGTCATTTAACCCATAAAAATGGGGAGGTTCTCTTATCTCTGTACCAACCCATCTTACTACGTGATCTATTCTTGTGCACCTCCTTGTGGAAAATTCAAGTAATATTTGTTTCCAATTCTCCAAAATTGTATCTGATTCAGAAGCATATGATGTAATGCTTCTCCAGCCAAGTACCCCATCTGCAGTTGGGTTAACATAATCCTCTTCTCGCATAGTGGTTTTGTACCACTGGTTTATTTCTTCTAGATCCAAACAAGTGGCCTCTACAAACCTTTCTCCTACTTAAGGATCCAATGGTGCAATGACTCTATATTCTCTTGATTCAAAATTCATTTTCCTTGTCTTCAGGTTGATTATAGCCTGGTTATCAAATACCCAATCCAATCCAAACAATGTTAGGTAAGGTGTTGTGCCATCTACTATCTCTATTACTTCAAAATCTGTCATAGTGTGCACTCCATACAAATCTATTGTCACACCTTTAAGCCTTCCAATTGGTAGCACTCTGTGTTGATTTTCTAATTTCAACTAGACAGGTGAATAGCCTAGTGGGGGTTATCCCATACAATTATATGTCTTCTTAGGTAATATGTTTACTTCAGATTCTAAGTCCAGTATAATATCTCCAATGTTGAAATCCCCATTGTTGTCATTCAGTCTGAATTCCCTGCTTGTCCTTCTTCTTGTATGGATATGATTGATTGTTTTTTGTTGTAACTTTCCTTCTACCTCTGTGTTGCATATTTCTAGAAGATTTTGTAAGATCTTAACAGATGATGGATCCTTTAAAAACTTATCACAAGATTGCAGAAATTTTTTTATGGTACTTACTTACTCTAAAGGTTTTCCTTGACTAGTATGGTCCATTGAGGATGGCATCTCATACATTGGTGAGTTCTGAGTTTGTTGCATGGTTGATGTAGATGCAACATTTTTCTTGAGAAACTCTTGTCTTGCCTCCTTAAATGTTTCCTTTTCTTTTCTTGCATCAAACTGCTTATGTGGTTCAATATTCTTCTTAACCCATTGGTGATGCGTTGGATCTTGTTTTACTGCATCAGTTCCTTTCTTGGCTCCTCCTCAAGTGACTATATTGATTTTTCTCCCATCATCCTTGGCTTCTACAGAGATCCACTAGACATTTTGGTTGTTCTGGTTCCTTTTTTCTTGGATCTTTCTGAAGAGTGTTGGACAATCTTTTATGTCATGGTCTGTTGCGCGACAGTACATACATGTCATTGGTGGGAGTGGACAATCCCTTGGATAATTTCCTAGTTTTTGGTAGTTGTGGCACACTATTGGTCCTCTGCATCATCCAAATCCTCCTCTGCCTCATCCTCCACCTCTGTGTCCACCTCGATCTCTGTGTGGTGCATTGTACTGAGGTACCTGGTTATACTGCACAGGATTATATTGTGGCTGCAAATTATTATACTACATTTGCACATTGTTGTATTGTTGTTGCACATTATTGTATGGTGGTAGTACCTGGTTGAACTGAGGTGCAGCTTGTCATGTCATCATTTATGCATGCACCCTATATGTATATGAATTTATTTCTCTCATTAGCTCCATCGTCCTACAATCCTTATCATCATGACCCACTGACTTGCAAAAATTGCAATATGAACTTTTTGGTATTGTCTTATATTTTTGCATCATTGGACAATGATATGTATCATGTCCATGTATCTTACAAATATCACACCATGGTCTTCCTATTGGAAATGGGTTTGGTACCCCTGTCGCTATATACTGCATGAAATTTGGACATTCATTCTTATGGTGTCCTTTCGTCTTGCATAGGGTACACAAAACAACTTCTCTTTTCTCTTTACCCTTATTCTGGTTAAGTTGAAATTTTAGATTCTTAAAATCCTTCTTCGGCTCCTCTATTGTTGGATCTGTCTGTTGATATTGGTTCTCTTCCAGTTGTAAGGCTTCCTGTAGAGCCTATGCCATATTTTAGAACTTTTGTTGTCTTAATGGGTATTTCAAATCTAGTAACAGTGAGTTCACAAATAAATGCCTATGTTGCATGTCAGTAATTTCATATTTCATCTTACCTTTCAGATGTTTAAACCTATGATCAATATCCCAAATAGTCTCACCTGGTTTTTTCCTAATTTCAATCATTTCATTCATATACTGGTCCTTTGATTTGAGATTCTGAAATTCGTTTATCAGTAGGTTTTTCATGTATGTGATAGTCTTTGTTATTTCCTATGGATTTTTTACATCTAGGCTCATATACTAGTCCAGCGCACAGTCTCTTAGTTTGATTTCTAACTGTGCGAGATTTTTATCCTCATCTATGATTTTATTTTCTTCCTGGCTCTTCTCATAGTTGAATAAGTGCCTTTCAGTGTCCTCTGATGCCCCTCCCCAAAATTTTGGTATTCTGATCGTGGGATCATGTCCTGCCATTTTGAACTGTGTTGAACTACTACCTCTGCACGGTGTAGAAAATTCACTATTACTTCCTAAAACGGCTCCTCCAGTTGATGATCCTTGATTGGATGTGTGTCCTGTTGTTTTTCTTCCACTAAAATTTGGTTGTCTCAACACTAGTATTTTTTCTAGTGTGTTAGTCACACATGGGGTTGTAGGTTCCACACTAATGGTGATTTGGATTGGAGTTTTGTCTTCTGTCCCTGACCTTGGACCTCCTGTTTTCATTTTATATCTTGCACACAGGATTTCCTCAATATTCTCCACATCCCGGAGATCCTCTACCTCTTCTTCATTGCTTGCCAAGCCCTCTCTGACGGCTATGGCTCTCTTCTTGTTATTCATTTTATATTGGTAGTGTTCTCCACTGCGCATATTTCCATATTTTTCCATTATCTTTTTTATTTGGTCTTCCTCCATCATGATTGGGTCCATGGCCTCCTTCTTCCTTCCCTTATCCATCTCTTCCTCCATTTATCAGCCTCCTATCAATGCTTCCCTCCTTCCCCCATGAACACAGGGAAGTTTAGTTGTTTGATTCCATGGTGTTAGCACTGAGAGTCACCCTCATACAACAAGAGAATAAGCCTAATACCCATCAAAAATGTGTGTGGAGGTAGGTTTATGAATAGAGGTCAATTGGACAAAGCTCAGTATGATAATGTTTTAACACAAAAACTAGACAAGCATTGCATAGGGAAATGAGGTCCTCATTAACTTCAGTCATTGGTTTAAGGTTAAAGGTGAGCAAAGGGAAGACTTAGTGAAAAAGGTGGACAAGTCTACCATGGGCATCCAGCTTTCAAGCAACTTGGTGAAGAAAAACTCAGGCACAAGAGCACTCTTGGACTTAAGTTTCAGACATTGAAATATATCACAGTAACATAATAATCAAACCTCCATTACTATGTGACTACAACAACTCATATGGATCCTCCATGCACAATCATTTCAGCATAAGAAGAAACAAGATAACAAAGAAACTGACTGAAATTGGTCACAACAATACTATAATTAAACATACATTATAATACGACTACAACCCTCATCTCGATCCTCCATGCATGAGTGTTTCAACACAGATTAAATAAGATGATGAAAGAAACTGACTTCTATTAATGAAAAAGTCTTAAGTCTCATACAAAACCAGAGAACATCTCTGTTATCAAAATATTACAAAATAGGGAGCTCTGCTCAACCAGTTGAGGACCATAACAAAATATTGAACTGATCTATTTATACTCAGATCATCCCACAACTGCTAGGAGTGTGATCTAGCCATTCCATTCAAAGATTTATGTCTATGCAACCTTCTTTCAGACTATGCATGTATTCTTCTATCAAACGCAAGCTCAGATCAGCATGGTCCTGCAGGAAAAATCGTCCATCATTGTACCTCGGGCTGACAGTCCTGCCTCCTCAGCCATAGCTTCCAAGCTTTATATTTATGGACTGAGCTGAGGTTTCAACTACTAGTCCTTGCTCATTAATTGAATCCTTCTCGAGATTGGAGTGCAACAGGACGACTATCGGGCGACCACCTATCGTTGTTGGATACGGCATCATACATGCACGTGATTTCAAGGCCGTCGAAATTGGTTTGGACCCACACTTTTTTTGGGACTAAAATGCACCCTCACCTGCCACGTAGCATCCCCACAAAACCGTGGTTAGGATTTCGGCCCGCTCAAGGCCTTTTATCGCTCGAGCATGTTGCGACCCCGAAACGATTTGAAGTCGTTGATCTAGTCGCTTTTCATGATCTGGACAGCCCTGCCAATTTAGCACCCCTGCTAAAGTTTAACCGCCCGCCAACTCTAGGATCCTTCTAACTGTTCTTGGAGATAGCGCTACTTTTGGTGTTGAATAATAACACCTTCTGGAGGACGATCTCCCAATGTTGACATGTTGGCCTGACGTCACTATGCTAATGTGTCATGAAAAGAAGGGTGACACGTGTCATGTGGAAATGAGCGAATGACGCAACAAAATGGCTTGAAATGAGTGCCACTTGTCTCCACGGATGAGCGCCAAGTGTTGAGTTGAAAAACACCAATGGAGTGGTTAGGCCCACAACGACATTTCAGTCGAACACTACTTTGAGGGTTCGGGCTTCGGGCCTTTTCAGTGCATAGCTCTTACAATCCTCTAAAGTGTCGAATTCCCAAAGTGTGATATCTGCCTCCACGTGTCCTCTTGTTTTGGACGGTCGAGATCCACTTCCAGAGTTTGGGCTTCAAGACTTTGGGATTTGTTAATCCTTGTGCAAATTTTAAACTCTGACTGTCTGAGAGATGCTAATTTGAACGACACATGGGTTCTCCACCGTGGAAAATCAAACCTGTTGGTTTCTTGTAATTCAAACCCAAAACGGACCTCTTTTGAATGTTGTGCTTGGATGTTACCTATGCAACAAAAGACTTGGTCATCCTGTGACCTTGACAACTTTATGTGATAACACATGGTAATCACACAGTTTTCATACAATAAAATCTTGATTGAAGTATACAGCGATCTGATGTACCTACCTCTGGGTCCCTTTAGAAAATCTTGCTCGACTGTGGTGTAAGACTTCACGGTATCTACTACAAATTTGGTGATAAACCCTGCAACAATATTGTCTAACCAGAAATCTACTATGCGCATAAATTTTTTATTAACTTGTTGTGACTGCATGATCTCCATAGGATTCCACTCTAGCTATCTGATTCAATTTGTAGGGTGGTTTTCCTTTAATATCAATAACCACTCCCACAACAAATGCGGGAAATCACAGAACAATACCTCATGCAAGTCACTAAACATGCATTTGTCGAGATATTTGCGCAGTGTTAACTTAGGTTTTTTTTTGTCCTTCTGTCCAAAATCAAGTTCCTTTGTTTTCAACCATCTTTCAATCTCCGCCTTTGTTGGATTCCATGGCCTGATCATTCCCTTCTATACTTTCATCCTCCATGTGTTTCTTCCACAGATCGTGTCCACTCAATCTTGTGCAGTTCCAGTCGGAAACGGAACCATTTGTTGGTTTATTCTCTCTTTCTCTTATTAATTGTTCTTGCTTTGACCCAGGTTTGGATCTCAACAGGTTCCAACAAAACCCTCTAAAATTGTCGGCCCTCTTGGTTGTTGTTGATTGCAGCTTCAGAGATATTCTCCTGGTCATTCTCCTCTAGACTGAGTTGAGACGATCTGTGAGAGAGCCCATGTTATGGGTGTGTCATACTCCTCTAGACTTAGTTGAGATGGCATGTGGTATCTTGTCGTTCTCCTCTAGACTTAGTTGAGACGACTTGAGATGGTCTTCTGTCAAACTCATATGGACTTAGTTGATTCGACTTGAGATAGCTCTCCAAATGGTGCTCCTATGGACTTAGTTGAGTTGATCTATTGATAGTGGCATCCCTATGGTTGAGCATAGGTGGATGTGTCCCTAGTGGTTAAGCACTAGAGGATGTGTAGATCCCTTGCTATATTGTCTAAGAGTAAGTTTTACTATGTAACCCTAATTGTGTAAAGGGTACAAGTCGACCCCACAATGTAAAGATAATTAATATTTGTGTAAATATTAATTATATCATTGAGTTATAGAAGTCGTCCCTATTGTGCCAATAGACACACCCATTGTTGTGTTAGGTATTGTATAAATAAGAGAGTAAATCCCCATTTTGGATCACTCTCACACACTTCATTGTAATATTCTCTCAAGCTAAGTGTACGGCTGAAGTGAGCACTTATCTTATGCACAATTTTCAAGGTCATAGAGCACCCTCTTGTGTGCTCTAGGATTTATGGTGTGCGGGATCTTCTCTTGACTCTATAGAAAAGGATTGATGGTTTTTTCCCTTGATTAAGAAGGCTTTTCCGAGGATAAACTCTTGTGTTATTGTGCATGATTATTCTTCTTGTGATCTTGATTACTGCAACTATTTTTTATGGTATTGTTGCATTGTTTATGGTTCAAGTTCATGCTAAATTGAAATAAAATACATGTGCTTGAGCTAAGCTCTGAAAAATAAAATAAAAATCAACATGTTATCAGAGCAGAGTTCCTGAAGAACCATTGCACAAGCCATTGAAGAGTTAGTCGACACCTTCTTGTTGCAATTGCAAAAACGACCCTCTTCATCCTGATAGTTTTTTCATTTGCCCCTTGAATAATGGGCCTAATTATTGCACATATGTTTACGTCCTAGCTCAGTGCACCTCCTACAACTCTCATGTTGCAAATCGGAGAAATTTTGATTTTTGGGCCCTAGGGTTTCTAGGATTTCTACAGAATTTCAATTTTAGGGTTTCTGCAACTTGTTGGGCTATTCTTGCAAACTTGTTGAGGTTATTTTTTACTCTCCAAGAATTATTTTTGGCATTCATAAGTCCAACGAAACCTAGGTTTTATATCCTATCCATTAGGTTTTCTACCCTAACCGTTAGGGTTTGTGAAGAATTTGCAAGCCATGAGAAACAAAACTTTGGTGGAAGATAGGCTTGATGGAACAAGCAACTTCAGCTACTAGAAATCAAGAATATAAACCACTCTAGAAGAGGATGACCTATTTATTTTGATAGAAAATACTCTACCAACAACAACTATCAATGAAGAGAAGATTGATTGGAAGGCAGACAATGTCAAAGAAAGGAAGATAATCATCTATTCAGTGAGAGATCATCTACTACCTCACATATCTACCCTGAAGACAACTTATGAAATGTATGATGCATTGAAGAAGATGTTTGAAAGTAACAACAAAAACATAGCTCTTACATTGAAGCACCAACTTTAAAATATCAAGATGAAAAAAGTTGAAACCATTTCCACTTTCTTCATGAAGATCTCAGAGATCATAGATTTAGCTAGGTGCATTGAAGAAACCATAACAGACAAAGAACTTGTCATGATTACTCTCAATGCTCTTACAAGACATTGGGAACCATTCCTTCAAAGTATCATTGGAAGAGAATATTTACCTGAGTTTGATCATCTATGGATAGACTGCACTCAAGAGGAAACTAGACTTATAGCTAGAGGAGTGCAAGACTCCCATCATGATGAAAATCAAGCTCTTGTTGCCCATGCAAACAGAGGCAAAAGTAATAGAAGAATTTTCAGCAAAGCATTCAAAGACAAGAAAACTTTAGCAGCTTCAGGTCATGAACATAGAAAAGACAATTCAAAGATTCAATGTTTCAGATGTGAAAAGTATGGACACATTGCGAGAAATTGTCCTACCAAGAAGAAAGAAGGACAGCATGCGTCTATTGTCGGTCTTGATCCAGAACCACATCAGAGAGATGAGACATAAAAGATGAAGCATTCTTCTTCATATCAACACTCTTAGGTACGGTTCCTACAGATAGTGATATTTGGTTGATTGACAGTGGTGCCTCCAGGCACATGACTAGATAGAGAACATCTTACAGACCTTGTTGAGAAAGAGTCTTGTCTACATGTTGTACTTGGTGATAATTCCAGATATATTGTGAAAGGAGTTGGAACTTCTACCTTCCAACTAGATTTTGACATACCACTTCAATTGAGTGAGGTACTATATGTACCTGGGATGAAAAGGAACCTTGTCTATGTTTTTGCCTTAGAGGATAAAGGCTACAAGGTTACCTTCTCTATAGAAAAAGTTATTGCATGGAAAAAAAACTCACACATGGATTCTATCCGGGTGATTGGTGTTCGAGAAAACAGTTTGTACATATTGATTGTCTGACCAGTCCAGGCCTTGTTACATGATACTATCAACTTGAGAGACCTATGGCATAGAAGGATTTCTCATTTACATTATAAATACCTTCCCTCTCTAGGGAATATGGTGGCAGGCCTTCCAGAGATACATATTGAGCATGATGGTGTTTTCAGTGGTTGTGCTCTTGGAAAGAATGTCAAGGGGTCCTTCTTGAGAAGTGACAGTAGATCCAAGGGGATCTTGAACTTGATACATACAGATGTTTGTGGACCCATGACCATGGCTTCCTTGAACGGATATTTGTACTATGTGCTCTTCATTTATGATCACTGTCGGAAGACGTGGATTTACTTCTTGAATACCGAGGATGGAGTCCTTGTGATATTTCAAGTGTTTAAAGCTCAGGTTGAGAACATGGACGAGAGGAGGATCAAGGTGATGAAATCAGATAATGGAGGAGAGTACACCTCCATGGATTTCAGTGATTTATGTATTGAGGCAGGGATCAATAGGGAGTACATCGTTCCTTATAATCCTCGGCAGAATGGGGTTGCAGAGAAAAAGAACAGAACTATTGTTGAGGAAACCAAAGCAATGATACATGATCAAAATCTACCTGTGATTATGTGGACAGAGGCATCCATGACAACAGTGTACGTTTATAACAGGAGTCCTCATAAGATTCTGAATAATATGACTCCCAAAGAAGATTTCACCGGAGTGAATCCTGAGGTTGGAAACTTCAGGATATTTGGATGTCCAGTATATTTTCATGTACCCAAAGGAGAAGAGGACCAAGCTAGACCCTTTCGACAGAAAGGGTACATTTGTGGGGTACAATGAATCTTCGAAGGCATATCGGATATACATCCTTGGTCAGAGACAAATCGAGGTTAGCAGAGATGTCACTTTTGAGGAAGAGATAGCCTTGCGAAGATCCAAAGAATCTCATATGGATATTGACAGTGAGAAGAAGGAAGAGATAGTACCTTCTCCCCCTTCAGTAGTTCAGAGGGAGACAGTTACAGATCCAATTGATCCATTTGATGTTCCTAGAGACATTGTAGTAGGCCAGAAGAGGTCGGCATGGGCTCGATAGACTCTGCGGAAGGCAGAGGGACATGAAGCTCCTCGTGGTACATTTCGAGAGAGAAAGAGACCACAGATATTTTCGAGCTATGTTTTAGCTATGAGCCACATCATTGATATTGAACCTTCTTGTCATGGAGAAGCAATAGGTCAGCAGGTTTGGCAAGATTCCATGATCGAAGAGTATCAGTCCATCATGAAGAATGATGTGTGGGATATTGTTCCAAGAACGGAAGGGAAGTTTGTAGTGACTTCCAAGTGGATCTATAAGATCAAACATGTAGTCGATGGAAGTGCCGAGAAGTACAAAGCAATATTTATGGATAAAGGATTCTCTCAGGTGGAGGGAATAGATTATGAGGAGATATTTTCTCTTGTTTCCCCATACACTTACATCCATACGATTATTTCCCTAGCTGCATCCATGGGTTGGAGACTACATCAAATGGATGTAAGGACAACCTTTCTCAATGGTGAGATCGAGGAAGAATTTTACATCGAGTAGCGAGATGGATTTGTGACACATGAGAAGGAGTCTCGTGTATGAGGGTTGAAGAAAGCTCTATACCGAATAAAGCAAGAACCTCGTGCGTGGTATGAGAAGGTTGATGGATACTTGATGAGATTGGACTTCAAAAAGAGTGTTGTTGATCCCAACCTATACTATCACATTGTTGGTGGCTAGTGTATGATTTTGATCCTATATGTTGATGACTTATTCCTCGCCGGTTTAGAAAGCCTTATTGTTGAATGCAAGCATGCATTGGATTCTGAATTCGAGATGAAGAACCTTGGTATGATGCACCACTTCTTGGGAATAGAAGTGTGGCAGAGGACTGATGAGATTTTCCTAAGTCAAAGAAAATATACAGTTGAGATATTGAAGAAATTTAGGATGACATACTGTAGATCCATGCCTACACCGATCGTGATGAATTTGAAGAAAATGAATGAGGATTCTTCTTATTCAAGTGAGATTAATCCACATCTTTACACACAACTGATTGGATCATTGTTGTATCTGGTTAACACCAAACCTAATATATGCTATGCAATGAGTGTACTCAGTCAATTTATGAGTCAGTCGAGACAGACACACTGGATAGCAGCGAAGCATGTGTTGAGATATCTATGAGGCACAATTGGTTATGGCCTGAGATATGCCTCTGGTATAGATATGAGATTGCAGGGATATGTCCATGATGATTGGGCAGGAAGCACAATGGACTGGAAGAGCATATCCGGTTGTTCTCAATTTAAGTATTTCTAGGATTCATTCATCTTTAGTCTTATGCATGCATGCTAATACATATAGTCAATCATTCATTCATAAGCTAATCATTAACAGAAAGTAAATACTCAATAAACATCACACATAACACAATTTTTATCATGGTTCACCCCCTCCTGGGGCTACATCCACAAAGCTCTGGCTTCTCTGCTCTTTTATTTAATATGTTGCAAAATCTTATAGTGTGCACATTAAATCTTCAGTAATACAATCGAGATGGGTTAAGGACCCTCTGTGAGGCAGACTAGATCACACCAAACTCCTCATCCTATGACCTAACCCTCAACTCTATCTTATTCGACTCTTCTACAAGACCTATTACAATCAACTGCATAAAAATCCTTAACATCCTCAGCTGGCATCCCCCCTTCTAGACCTCCTAAGTTCTTATTTTTACTATTTTTCAGGATTATAGTCATTACAATCCTTATCAAAAACCCTAACCCTATCATGGTTAGGCTTTCCTTCCTGCGTGCCACATTGTTTTTCCTCTCGCATGTTGCTTTTCCTGCCACCTGTTGCGCGTGCTCCAAAATTAGGTCTTCCTTTCCAAAATTAGGTCTTTCCCAAAATAGATATTTTCTCCAAAAATAGGTCTGTACTCATAATAAACTTTCTTCTCAAAATAGGCTTGCGCCCAACACAGACCCACCTCCACTGGGTATGTAATGTTTTTTAAATATATATGCATATTAGGCCTCTTTTATAGAAAAGAGTGAATTGCAAATTTTGTAATGTAATGAAAGTTAGTGAAGCTCAAACTGAATACTGGTTAGCTAGTTCGGAAGTTGGGTATGTAATGTTTTTTAAATATATATGCATATTAGGCCTCTTTTATAGAAAAGAGTGAATTACAAATTTTGTAATGTAATGAAAGTTAGTGAAGCTCAAACTGAATACTGGTTAGCTAGTTCGGAAGTAGACCTTCTAAATTGTTTTAATATGCCTATGAGATTTTTGAACTTTGATGTACTCCTTGATGAGTTGCGGTCGCCCATTTTTTTTTAATAACATGTCTCCCAATTCTTATAAAAAAAGTTTCTACAATCATGAAAATGTGTCTTAAAATTTATATTCATACTTATACAATTATATCTATAAATATGAAACAAATTTTACCTATAAATATATATAAGTATATATAAAGTATATATGACATCCAATGTTATAGTTGTAGAGAAAGTTGAGAATCCTCATTAATGAGAAATGAAAGTGCCCATGCCAACTTTATGTTGTCTTGTTGAATATTGGAATGGTTTAATTGTTGATGTTATCCTCCATTTAGTGTTGAAATCATATTTTATATGATGATTGAAATATGTTGTAAAATGATATTATATATGATGTAATACAGTATTGAAATCATATTTTATATGATGATTGAAATATGTTGTAAAATGATATTATATATGATGTAATATATATAGGTGACAATATTGATATAGGATTTAAAAATTGTTAATAACTTCATAATTATATAGCTTGAGTGGGCCTAATGGTTAAGAACATGTGTTTTCTCTTAAAAGGTCACAGGTTCAAATCCAGAGGGGGTAGGGTATGTATACCTTCGTAGACTTTACCAGTCAAATCGTTGGACGAAGAAGGATCCCTTGTCCCACAAACAAGGGAGTCTCATACACCCATTTTCTAGAAAGTCAATAAACTTTATGAAGGAAGAAGATACACTTCACCTACCCCATTTTCTAGAAAGTCAATGGGCTTTATTCACTTTAGCATTTTACTAATCCATGCATTTTGATTTTTCTTTTTAAAATTATTTATTTATATCTATTTCTTGGTAACGCACTTAATATAATTATTAAAATAAAATATGCATTGACATTTGGATGTAAAAGTAACATTGTCATAGATTTGAAATGAGATTGGTCGGCGAAGAACAATGGAATGTTCGACGCATTGAAAGATCTGCATAGTGAAATGAAATATAAACAACCTTTGGAAAATAAGAACCTCTTGTATTGTTTTTGGATGAACACGTGGTATTGGGAACATTCGAAGTTGTCATTATAATTTTATTATCCCATATCCTATAGAATAAATGGGGGATTATTTCATTGTCCCATATCCAATAGTGATAGTGAGGCAGATTCTATATAATGGGGAATTATAACCATTAGTGATAAGATTCTATAGAATAAATGGGGAATTATAGCCAATAGTGATAGTGAAAATAAGGAGGAAGATGGTAAACTATGGGAAATGATAATTAATTGTAGTTGAACATGGTTAACATAGGTAATTATATCTAATTATGGTCAATTAATTAACTAGTGAATGATAGTTAAGTTAGTTAACTAGTTAATTTTTTATAATTCAAAGAGGAAGTTGATTGTTCATCCTTAGGACAAATATGAGGATGAAGAGAGATATATGCAGGAGCTACCATAATAGACATTAGGAATCGTTATAATACTCAGTGATGTTAGGATGTTTAGACACTTAGGAGTTAGTTAAGTTCAACTTGGTCTAATATGTTTTAAGGAAGAAATGTGTTTCTTAGTGTGTTTCTTTAGTATGCATTTGTAGTTATGTAATTTGACAGTCATGATATGTTTTAGCCATAGAGTGGTCCAATGAATCATATTATCCTCAATCTTAACAACTACATTGATTCATGGCTTAACACCTTATTGGTCCTTGATCTCTATTTAAAGAGCATGGAGGGTCATTTGTTGATGATCGATTGTGAGAAACTCTCTTGCAAAATGTTTTTTTTTGCATTAATATATTGCCTCAAGTGGCCATGTTAGCTAGGGTCATAGACTATTTCCTTCTTCGGGGATTTCAACCACGTAAAAACATTGTTTTATTGATCTTTGATCAAGTTGTTTGAGTGATTACAGAAGGTGTTTGTCCTATGTGGGAATAACCCATTTTGTGTTTTTCAATGGCTTTTATAGAAGCAAAGTTTTCCAAACTTCGATCTATGCTAGGAGTTTAGGAAGTTTCATTAAGGGCGGATAGGATCTAATGCCTCCTTCATTCTCCTATGTTTGTCACCTTTGTAAATCCTTCAATCATATCCCAAATTGTTCTTAAGGAGGGTCGTTTGGATATTTAGACACTTAGGAGTTAATTAAGTTCAACTTGGTCTAATGCGTCTTTAGGTAAAAGTGTGTTTCTTAGTGTGTTTCTTTAGTATGCATCAGTATGCATTTGTAGTTATGTAATATGACAATCATGATATGTTCTAGACATAGAGTGATTCGACGGCTCATATTCTCCTTGATCTTAACAACTACAATGATTTGTAGATTAACACCTGATTGGTCCATCGTCTCTATTTAAATAGCATGGAGGGTCATTTGTTGATAATCAATTGTGAGAAATTCTCTTGTAATATGTTTTTCTTTTGCATTAATATATTCCCTCAAGTGGCCACATTGGTTGGGGCCATGGATTGTTTCTCTCTTTGAGGGTTTTAACCACGTAAAAACATCGGTGTATTGATCTTTGATCAGGTTGTGTGAGTGGTTACTGAAGGTGTTTGTCCTATGTGGGAATACCATGTTTTGTCAAACAAGTATCCTCCTCTTGGCGACTATGAAATTTGACCAATGTCAAACAACATTTAGGTTTGTTGTTTAAGTATGGATGAATGTTGACCTCACCAAGAGGAGGATGAAGAGACAATTATGGAGGTTCTTTACTTATATTTGGCATTTTTAATAACATACACATGCAACCTTCATATATCTCTCTTTGTCCTCTTCATGACAAATTACAACACTCCAAATCAAGGAAAAATTTAGGGGCTAAATTTCATCATCTAAGTAATTTTTCATTTTTTTCAAAAATGATTCACTAATATCGATTTTTTCATAAACAATTCGCCAAAATTCTATAGAATACAATTATTTTACTTAAAAATCACCAAAATTTTCTAGAAATTATATAAAATCATTATAAATTTAAATTTTTTTACAAAAATATTACCAAACATTATATGGTTGACATTTGATGAATTAGTAAGATTTGTGAAGGTTTCTACATGTATATGGTAAGTATGGATCATTGATGTTTTCTTTACTCTAGATCTAATCTAAGGATCTAAGTTTTTTATGAAACTATAGGTTGATTTGAAATCACTCAATAATTTAACATCACTTGAATGAATATGCTCACTTAGTGGATATGATGTTTGATAATGGAGATGCATCTTCGCTTTTTAGCGTGTTATAAATATTCTTGCTAATTCTAAATTTGCATAATTCCATTATTAATGGGCAATCTTTCTAACACTCTAAAAAGTGGATATGATATTTAATAGTGTTTAGAATGCCATATCTTCTACAAAATGAACCGATGAATGAATATATATGTTCCATATCCATATTCTTATAAGGACATTGAACCGCCATATTTTTATCTTCCTCATCTTCAAAGAAAATGTGACATTATCTATAGATAAAACATCATATTCTATATTGATAAGAGATGAATTTTCAAAAGACACAAATGGCTTGAGTAGAAAACTAGGTTACCCCTTACATTGGATATAAGAGAATCCATATCATATATATGAATCAATTAAGTTGGGATTACATTGGATAGAAGAGAAACCATATCATATATATGAATCAATTAAGTTGGGATTGTTGAAACTTTCAAGTTTCACTCACGTTTTGATATTTTAGATTTCGATTACTCAAAAATTATATAATTATACTTATAGGTTTGATCACTTAAAATGTGGCATTATTTAATAATAAAGTTTAGTTAAGTATTTAACTTTACAAAATTATAAATATTTTAGCATTTAAAAATTGATATTGTAAAAGTCTCTGATGTGTAGGACAGATGGTGACGGAATGTGTTGTTAAGGTGCTCTGCGATGTTAAAGTCACTGATTCGAAACCTGCGGGAACAAAAAATACAGCCATGTTAAGGGTTGGTGTGGCTCAGGTCGGGTGCGATCCCCGGGTGATTTTGACGGCTTAAATGCCCCTGAGTAGTGGTTTCTTAGCCACAGGTTAGTCTCACATCTCACGGACAAACTAACAAACAAACAAAAAAATATTGTAAAACCTTAACCAATCAAATATTTTTATAATAATAATATGTTTGTTGTTATTTAAATAAATACATTATTTAATTAAATTAATAGTCTTAGATGTTTTATATTTTTCAATATATATTGTAATGTTTATTAACTTTCTGATTTTATGATTTGATTAATTTATTGTGATTATTATGCATCACATTTTTAATGATTATATATATGAAGGAAGAAGATACATTTACCACGTCACTAAGCCCATGGAAATTGTTGAATTTGTTGAAAGGGAGCAATCTTAAAACCGGTAGAAAATCTCCAATGGATGCTCTTCCCTTCTTTTATTTAAGTTTAGGTTTTGCAAGTTTAGGTTTTTACTAGGGTAATTTAATAGAATTTATAGTACTAGGACCAGTATCTTTTCGAGGAAGATTGTAAAGGCACAATGGAATTTAGATAGACCCCATACATATTTTGTTCTCTTTGAACTCCATACAGACTCATGTTTTTTAACTTTATTAACTCGTTATCTGGTTTAGTCGCAACTCGCCTTTAATATAATCTATACTTGTTTTAAAAAAATGATTACACACATATGGAGTGTAGTGTCGCTATAGCCAAATGTGGCCACTACTACAACATAAATGGAAAATAAAAAATAATAATAGAAAATAAGTAAGAAATAATGGGGACAGATGCACTCCAACAAGTGGATTGCATCAACAAATCTGAGTAATGAAGGAAAACATCTCCAAGAAACACTAACTTATTGATTCATATTGATAAAATAATAGAGATATTAAAGAGAGAGGAAACCCCTATTTATATCCATAGGGGGGGCATTAATAGAAAAAGTTTATTATAAACTTTTTCTATTAATGCCTCCCCCCCACCCACATAATATCCATAGAGAGGTAAAAACTCTAATAAAGCTTTAACTAAATACTTAAGTCATTAAATAAGTCATTAGACTTTTATTAAATGGTATTTTTGCAAATATAGCGTTATTATAAAATCATGAGCTTATAAAAAAAATTACTTATACCTAACATGAATATTGTGGCTAAGTTGTTAAGTACCTGAATAGATCTACAAATATAATCACCACAATACTGAATACACAATAGATCCACAAAACAAGATAGAAGAAACCACATTTTATTATTATCAAACCCTTGAGGTAGGGAAACACCATATAATGGATCATATTATGGAAGGGATCCTCTCCTGTTCACTTGCCTCTTCGAGGGGGCTTCCTCCTATTGAGCTACCGCTCCAAACACAATAATTCTCTTCATGTCTCATTACATTGCTTAAACCCCTTTATATAGTGCTACCATCACCTAAGAACATTCTAGAGGAGGAATCTTCTAGAAGTAGAACCTTCTAAGAAGTC